>CAKNXH010055428.1:24562-53056 GCA_932178445.1 Andricus quercusramuli
CACAAACCTCAAACCCACAAACATAAATCCCTCAAGCCCATAAACCTGCAATCCTCAAACTCACAAATCCATAAACCTAAAACCCACAAACCTCAAACTTCCTAACCCGTAAACCCACAAACCTCAAACGCACAATCCTCAAATCCACAAAAAATAAATCCCTCAAGCCCATGAACCTACAATCCTCAAACTCACAAATCCATAGAACTAAAATCCCAAACCCACAAACTTCAAACACATAAACCTAAAACCACAAACCCACAAACCTCAAACCCACAAACCTCAAACCCACAAACCCGTAAACCAACAAACCTCAAACCCAAAAACCTCAAAAGCACAAACCTCAATTCCCGGAACTTTAAACCCCCAAGCCCTTAACCTACAAACCTCGAACTCATAAATCCATAAACCTTAAACCCCAAGCCCACAAACCTCAAACGCATAAACCTAAAACCACAAATCCACAAACCCACAAGCAGCAAACCCACAAACCCACAAACCTGAAACCCTACCTTGGCAAGTTCATATTTTTTCAGGTTAGTTTGTTGCAGAAAACTTCAATCGCAGTTTCAACAATGGTATCCCGTATTAAAGCCCACGCGCCCTCTATATCTGTAACTAGTTCTCTTAGTCTCTCATCTGCAATAACGAAGTCAATTATACTGCCGTTATTTCCTTTACACCTGGTGTAAGTGTGGATCATTTTATGTCGAAATCAAGTATTTTCAATAAATAGGGCCTTCTCTAAGCGTAAGCTAACTAATTTTTCCCCGTTATAATTTTTTCCTTTTGGGTCCCCAAAATTACCTAGCTCCTCTTCTGTATCTGTATCCTGACGCTGGACACCGATCCCTCCGTCAAAAACTAAAACTTCAACTGATTTTTGGAAAAGAAATTTTCGATTTATTTTTTAAATTTTTATACAGCCATATAAGTCCGGGCACCTGAGTCTGGGACATCCTGTACAGATTCATCGGTCAACTCAGCGTCTCAAACATCCTCGAATAACTTGACGGATTCTACCATGGTTACGTCACAGGTGGCATCTACTTCTCCAAGTGATAAACATGAACAGCTTAATCAGGCAACTCCATTGAATATAGGAGGAACGCATCATGCCTTAACTGGTAATATTATTTCATGTTTTTTAAACAATTATGATCTTGTTTAACGTTCCACCTTACTAGCCACGGCTGTCATTGAATTAGAGTCAGATAATGGCAGATCCGGTCGATTTCGAGTATTGTTATGTCAGGGCTCTGAATGTATTTTTATGTCTGAGAAAGTTCTTAGGATTTTGAGACCTGTTCATCAAAGGATTAATACACAGGTTTTTGGAGTAGCAGGAGAATTTATTGGTACGGCAAAGAAAATTCTAAAGTATAGTTGCGTCCCCAGGAAGGTAACCTGAATTCAATATCTTTGTTCGTATTAGTACTTCCGAATTTAACGTCTTATTCTTCACCTGATTTTCCTAGTGGAATAAATAGGCAAGACTTAAAACAAATCAGCCTAGCTGATCCTGATCATTTCGAAGCTTCTCAAGTAGCCATTATCTTAGGAGCAGATCGTTTTGGATCTTGCTTATTACCAGGTTTGAAACAAGGCGCATTAAGTACTCTAACCGCACAAAATAGTGTATTTGTTTGGATTTTATCTGTTACGTTACGCAATTTATCTGACGATGGCTCTGTTTCCACTCATCTCAGTATTACTGAGGAGGCACTTCATGCAGATTTATCTCGTTTTTGGGAAACGGAAGAACCTCCATTTACATCTTCTTTGACAGAAGATGAAATTCGTTGTGAGGAATGTTTCTGTTTCACGTACCAACTATTGCTTTCTGGTCAATAAATGGTTCGGTTATCCTTTAAAAATGGGCCTTCGATATATCATAAGCAATAATTATAATAATTATTAATAATCATAATGAATAATAATTATGGATAATAATCATAATGGATAATAATCGCTATTATTAATAATTATGATAAATAGTAATAAATCAGTTATAAATAAATTGACAGTTAAATAAATTACTACATTATATCCCAATTATTTTTAGAGGGAAAGTAATCATGTGAAGTAAATCTTGTTATTGTGGAATGAAATATTCATTTTACAAGAACCATCCAGATAATTCAACAACAATCAGAAATCAACAATTCACATAGTTTCAAGTAAAAGGTTGATGTCTTGCTTTCGCTAAAGCAAAATCACGGATGATTGATTCACAATTAATTAAATCTAATATGTCCTGCTCTAGGCTATAGTAGCTAAAGCTGACATTCGTGCATTTGGCATTGTATTACGTATATAATTTTTAATTAGCTTCGGCTTCGAAAACGACCTTTCAGAACTTGCGACGGAAACGGGTAAAGTAAGGAGGATTCGCGAAGCAACGTAATTGTGTGGATACACTGGCGTTAGGCAGTTTTCGTGAATGTAATGCATGGGAAATGATAAAATTGAGCAAGCCCAACAAGAAAAGAAAGAAACGTACAAGAGCACGTTGAACATCACAGGTCTTAGCGATGAGGAGAGAAATACACTTGAAAATGATTACAGACACAAAAAGAGGAAGTTAAACGACTAGTCAAGGAAAGTAAAGATAAAAACAGAACAGAAGAAGAGAAGAAAATACAAAAAGACTTTGAAGGAACCATGAAACTATTATTTAAAGAGATGAAGGAAAGTAAATGTACAGAGTTTGTCGGCATTTGAAACAGAAAAGGGGAAATGCTATATGATACAGACGGGATAGTAGACGCTTCGAAAGACTCTTCTGAAGAATTACCAGAAGACAGAGACAAGAGAAGTCCCAACGATTGGAGAAAAGCGATTATCGTACCAATATACAAAAGAAAGAGAGATAAAAGCAACTGCAATAATTACAGAGGTATCAGCTTATTAAGTACCGTAAATAAAATATATTTGAAAATACTTATTCGTTGGGTAATGATCATAACGAAAAAAAGATATGGAAAGCCCAAAGTGGATTCATGCCAGGGCAATTATTTGTGGATCAAATATTTAGCTTAAGACAGACCACAGAAAAAAGTTTGAGAGTAGGAAAGAAAGTTTTCTGTGCATTTGTTGATCTAGAAAGAGCATTTGAATAGGTGAATAGAAGTGAACTTTGGGAAGTCCTTAAAGAGTACGGAGTCAATGGATGGCTTCTAAAAGCAATAAAAACAATATATACAGGTAGTAAAGCGAGTGTAAGGATTAATGGGAAACTGAGTGACTGGTTCGATACTATGCAAGGCGTGAAACAAGGATGCGTTATGTCCTTATGGATATTTATCATATTTATGGATAAGTGTCTAAGAATGGCCCTCTTCGACGAAGAAGATGTAGATTTCGAGACAGTGAGGGTACGTGGGTTAGCTTTCGCAGATGACAAGATTGTTATGGCAGAATCAATCGAGGACTTACAAAGAATGCTGAATGAACTAATACAAGCATGAAGAACATGAGCCTCAAAATTAACGTAAATAAACCAAAAATCATGGTGTTTGAAGGAAAAAGTGAGAAAACAATGTGCAAAATTGTCCTAAATAATGAGGGATTAAAATAAGTTGATAAGTACGTATATCTGGGTAGCCGATTCACTAGCGAAGGAAAAATAGATGGAGAGTTAGATAGGCGCATAAATGAGGGTAAGAAGCTTATCGGTAGAGCAGGGTCCATTCTCAAAAATGAAAACATATTTAAAAAACTCAAATGGTCACACCTAATGCTATATTTGTACCGACAGTACTATACAGTACTGCAATGTTCACGAAACGTCGGCAATATTTCTAGTTTCGCACAGGATTAAAACCCGAAAAAGATTTCAATTTCAAACTTAGTGTAATGAATCATCGTGCAAGCATTAAATTTATTATTGCGAAACTTTATTATTTATCATATTCACATAAATTTTATTAATATTTATAAAAATATTATCGTCTTGAAATTTTTTAATCTTGTGGTGAGTACAATCATTATTTGAAACTTTGATACATTTTGCACCAAGTTTGGTGTTATTATGAGAAAAAAAATATCAAGTTTACATTATAAATATAAACGAACTTTCGCAACATCTCAAAAAATTGGCCTAATCATTTTCAACTTTTAAAAATGGTAACTGAGTGTAAAGGTAAAATTATTACAGTTCGCTGGAAAACATTCCTTATATTCATGTTCCTGGACTTGCTCAACAGCTTCTACAACTTGATAACTTACAGCCAGAACAATCACTTGTGTATCGTCACTTTTTTCAAGTATTCAAATAATGAATAATTTTTTTCATTGTCTTCATCGCGTTCAGATTTTCACTTGCGATATTGAGCACCTGAGAGGCGTTTCGCTTTGCGATCAGCCATCTCAAAATATGCAAACTTTTTTCTCACACGATGTGAACTTCGGAAAAATTTGGTTCTTAATGAACAAGTGCGTTTCAACTTATAAACACTTAGACTTGCAGGTCGGTTTTTTCGAATCATGGTGGTGAGACGGTACGTTCTATGTTCATAATTATAATGAAAGTATAAAGTCACGGGCGAATATTTGTATTGGTACGCCTCTGACTCATAAGTGGACAAGCAGGTGTAACGAGGGGAGGATTCAAGAAATCATCCGATCATACGATCGATTGTGCGCGCCATCAGCTGATAAGTAGGGGTAGCGTGGGACCAATGCACCCTATAAATATCGATCCCGATATCGGTACCAAGGACTTCTAACTAGGACTTCTTACTGGAACTTCTAACTCGACCCTCCTCGAGGAAGAAGCTTCAATTAGCGTCGCCTACCTGTCATTGGAGACAGAACAATTTGCACTTGATTTAAAGGAATTTAAATATCTGAGATTTTTCTTCTTGTGTTTTATAAATTATTCTAATTCATTGCTTTTGAATTAGAATAATAAATGTGGGTTTTTAGGGATTTATAAGAAAGTGTTATTACATGTGATGTTTGTAACGACTCTGAACCTTATATGTTTAAAAGGACCTTGTTGTGCATGCTTGCATATTAAATGTTGATTGGGAACTTATTTTAAATTAAATAGAAACTAAAATTATGTGGCTCCTCGTAACAACCCCGAACCTGATTTAACCATTAGGACCTTGTTGTGCGAGTGAGTGTAAACATAAATAAAATTGAATCTCTCGTAACGACCCTGCACCTTATTAAATAATAAGGACCTTGTTGTGCGAGTAGAATTAAATAACAAAAAATTAGAATAGCACTTCTCGTAACGACCCTGCACCTTATGTAACAATGAGGACCTCGTTGTGCGACTAGAGCTTGGGATTCATAAACAAGGCAAAATAAGGAAAATGGAAGAGAGTCTGAAAAGTTCAATGATAAAAATTTAATTAAATTCAAAATTGTGATTTCTCATAACGACCCTGCACCTTATTTGACAATAAGGACCTCGTTGTGCGATGAAAGCACAAAACTAGTGATAAATTATGTGCATTGATCTCAAATAGATCTTGCTAGAAAGATCTATTAAAATACCTTAAAATCATCACGTAATTACGCAATCATCTCTCCCTTGAATGAATCCGCAATCTATCCTTTTTTTGTTCCAAGACAATGATTTAAAAATCAGTGGGAAACTTTTTTATCGTAAGAATTAATCTTACTCAATTGTGTTTCGTTTTACTTTCAAATTTAGTTATAAAATTTGTAGGGGTAGTTTTAACGTCCTATCAGTATTGGAGTCAACTTTTATAGTTGGTTGCAATTTACTGAACAGGAAAAAGTAAACGCAAATTGAACGAATCTCTCAAATGAAAATAAATATCATTGAGATAAGTTTAAAATGCAACACTACCGCAATTATTATGATTCGCTTGTCAACAGCCCTTATGCATAAGAAACTACTGTTTTTCTGATACTTGGACTAAGTACCACTAACTTTATTGCTTTAGCAGCATTACAGTTCAAGAGGTGGATCCACTTTATTGTCGATGCCTGCACTTGCCGAATTAGTTTTATTATCATAGCATTTTAATTAACTCATTAAATCTAGGCTTTAGACTTTCCTAGAATCTAGCTTAACAAACTTTAGACTTCTTATTTTTTTGTCAATAAGTATATAAAACGTTCTTGCTAAGCTGTCGCCCCTTGCCCCTTGCAATACAATGTACTCATCTTGTTCAGATTTTAGACTCTCCTAGAATCCAATTTAACAAAGCCCTTTGCGCCCGGAGGCGGCCGCCTACTTTGCCTCCGCATGTAGCCTGTAGGCTATTCTGTATCTGATAGGCATCGAAAATTCCTTAGGCAGAGCAAAATTGATTTTACAGAAGAGTCAGGGGCGTTTTATTAACAAACCAGACCTTCAAGCTGAATATGCAGCCCCTAACCTGAATATCGTCAGTTAAATCTTGTGAAGTTTGTTCCAGATTTTTCGGAAACGAATACGTTTCAGACAGTTTACTTGTTGCATCATCCTATTCTAAGAGAGAGTAGTTCCACTACACATTTACATGTTGTTCAACGCTTCAAGCCTCACATCTAATGGCTCTTCCTTAAATTCACATTTACAAGTGGGACAAAAATTATTAACTAATTTTGTTTCAATTATTATGCGTTGGCGCGGATATCAGTTTGTTTTTGTAGCTGACTTGGAAAAAACGTTCCGTCAAATTAAAATAGATCTGTACAATTGGGATTATCAACGCATACTATGGTATTTTGAAGAAGGTAAGCTTGAAGCATGGCGGCTGACTACGGTCACATATGTAACAGCCTGCGTTCCCTACCGTTCCAATCGAGTTATTGAACAATTGGAGAATGGCGAACGATCTAACTTTCTTCAAGTCAAAATTATTCTAGAAAATAACGTTTATGTTGTAACAGAATTGTTACCATAACGCGGGAATCGGTACGACCCTGCGCGAGAGGGTTGCCGGGCAGCACACGAGACGGAACGGAATCCCCCGAGGGGATCCGAAGTCCCGAGCAATAGCACAGCAGTTGCTCAGTCTGTGCTCGCTCGAGTCCAAGTCGACTGCTCTCGCCCTTTCGGCTTCCGTGTCATACGTTTCCACCAAAAGTGTCCCACAAGTTTCTATGAACGCCCTGGCCGTTCTCGAGCCACGAACAAACCTAACCGCCGTCCAGCCAACGTCGCAACCCCAAGGGAAGATTGACCGTGGTCGCTACTGTCCTCACCTTTTCTCGGCAATCCAAATCCCGATTTCTCTCCTCGGCATTACACCCGTAATAATATTGATGATGTACTCTTTAGCGCGGATGAGATTGAGGAAGCCAAGCTATTGAGAGTACAAGTCTCTCAAATGATGGAGCGAGGCGGTTTTCATCTTTGGAAGTGGGCAGCGAACTATGAACTGTTGTTGTCTGGCTGTCCAAGATGCTCGAGACAAACCCGGTCGAGTTTAGGGTTATCTGATGCTTCTGCGAGAGCCTATTCCGCAGTCATATACATTCACATTCTTCAGGAAAGCGGGGAAGTGCAGGTGAAATTGTTATTTGCCCAGACTAAAGTCGCTCCAATTCTTCCCGTGAGTATTCCTCGATTAGAATTGTGCGGGCTCAATCACTAGCAAGAACAGTAAGTTTTGTTAATCTTGTTAACAAGGAAAGCTCAAATATATCGTATTTGGCTAATGAATTTGCATCATGGCCTAAACTAATCAGAGTGATGGCTCATTGTTTGCGATTTATTAAGCTCCTACGCAGGAAGTTGAGAAAATTGCATGATTCTGAAGAGCAGTCACATTGATCTGCTCTTTCTTCTTCTGAAATTAGATGGTTCAGCCGTGTACTACGCTTGGGAGGTCGGCTACATAAGGCTCTGACAAGTTATGATGCAAAACATCCGATTATTCTACCCGGTAAGAAGAGAAGAATTCAAAAAAATGAATACTTTCATATTTAAACGAAAGAGTGAACATTATTTAATTTTTTTGAATGTGCTAATTTTCCATCGGGAGAAGTGCCCAACGGAATAATAGGTTTATCTCCGGAACCAATTCTTTTCTATTTCCTTAACGAACGCCACTTGTGTTGTGTTCTCTACAGGCGAACATATTTTTCATTTTTTAAATTCCTCCTAATGCGAACATTAGACCCACCTCTCATGGTTATTTTTAATTCCATACTTACATGCTTTATTTTCGATTATTTTAAGTCCTCCTGTTTTTGATCATTTTTAATTTGGTGCGAATTGAAATCACTCGCGGTATTTTTAATGAATAAAAACACGAACAAGACCTTGTATGTTTAATACATATATTTCCAGTAATATAAATAAAATGTACACATACAGGTCAAATATCAAGTGGACTGTATAAATTGATAAAGTTACTACGAAGTGAAATATAAGTGAAGTTTGGAGAGGAGACGAGTTCAGTATAACGACAAAAATATTAACGAGAGACGGTCGATGACAAAGTAAAGGGAAGGGTGTGAAAATTGGAAGTTTTGGTAAATTGGGAGAACTGATGACGTCGAGATTCGTGATTGGTCGAGGAATTGCGAGGTAGGAGGCGTAGGCGTGAAATGGAAATCAAGTAGTGGGAGATAAGGATGAGGCCCTTGGAATGGGTTCTTCCAAAATTTAGGTGTTAGCTTAACAGATTCAAGTACATCATAAATTTCTTAAGATTAAATTCGTTGGCAAAGTAGAAGGACTGTACAATTTTATTATGGGACTTTCAAAGATTTTAAGGCTATAGCTAAATTGCCCTTGCAAGGCCATTCTTGCATCTGTAAGTGAATAGATAGACGAGAAATAGTAGATTCACAAAGGTATACAAAGGAAGGTAGAAAGTGTGGAAACGTGCTAAACTTTGAGAAGAGAAGATTAAAGGCAAAATATGAGTTTAAGAGCGAAGAAAAATTTAAGAAGGATATAGAATCAACAGAAAGTATATAAAACAGAAATAAATTTAGTTGTTGCGACTCAACATGCCGGCCCCTTTTGAACGAACACGTTCAACAACAAAATACATTTATAGATATCTAAAATACAAAATACACGAGTATATCAATGGGCCGGGAGTAGAGTAAATACATATCGCAAAGCAAGTTAAACCCAAATTGATTCTAAGCCAGAATCATTGTGACGATTTCTCAACTCCTTCGTTAGATTGAGAAAAAGGTTCGATAGGAAGAGGACAGAGTTTCTTAATGCAACGCTTGTACTCTCCCGTATAGGTCTTCACTGTAGCTACCCGGATGATGCCATCTGGACCAGGATGAGTGGCGACAATACGCCCGAGTTTCCACTGGAGGGGCGGAAGGTTGTCTTCTTTGATAACAACCATAGTTCCCAGTTTGATGCAATGGTTAGCGGTAGATAGCCATTTGCTGCGAACAGTTAATTGATGCAGATATTCTCTCTGCCATCGAGTCCAAAAATGTTGGCGCAACTTTTGCGCGTGCTGCCAGGCAGATAAGCGATTGGAGACAGTGTTCTTGAAATCCATCTGAGGGAAGCTCGTTAGGGGACCACCAATTAGGAAGTCACCAGGAGTCAAGGGCTGTAGATCATTGTGGTCGGATGACATGGGAGACAGAGAACGAGAGTTTAATATGGCTTCAATTTCGATAACACAAGTTTCGAGTTGTTCAAAAGTTAATAATGTATCTCCAACTGTGCGAGAGAGATGATGTTTGAATGATTTTACTGCTGCCTCCCAGAGACCGCCAAAATGCGGTGACCTGGGAGGGATAAAATTCCAAGTAATTTTTTGCTGACTCAAAAATTCTTTCACAGTTTCATTGTGTTCTCCCGATTGGAAAAATTTATAGAGCTCGATGAGTTCACGATTAGCACCTACAAAATTTGTTGCGTTGTCCGAATTGATATTTTTTGACATTCCGCGCCTAGAAAAAAGTCTCTTCAAGCAGGCAATAAATGCCTCCGTGGTCAGATCGCTGACCAGTTCTAAGTGCACTGCTTTCGTGCTTAAACAAACAAAAATAGCGATATAGACTTTAGGTTTATTACGATTGCGAAATCGTTTTTCCTTAACGCACAATGGACCACAGAAGTCGACACCGACGTTAAGGAATGGACGAGAGCAAGATACGCGTTCTTCTGGCGGATCACCAATGATGTAGTCCACCCCCCGTGGTTTTGCGCGAAAGCATCGAACGCATTTGTGTATGATCAAACGCGTGATATTGCGGCCGTTTGAAGGCCAAAAAAGTTCCCGAACGGAGTACAAAGTCGCCTGGGTTCCTGCGTGTTTGAGCCTTTCATGCTCTTGGCGTATGATAAGTCGAGTTACATGATGATTGGGAGGCAATAAGATTTGATGTTTTTGTTCTTCGGGCAACACAGCGTGTGTTAATCTGCCGCCTACTCTGAGGATCCCATAATTGTCTAAGAATGGTTTTAGAGGAATTAATCGACTTTTGTTGTCAAGGTCATTTCCGTTCTTCAAGCAATAAATTTCTTTGTTAAATGTGGCGAGTTGTGTTGCGATAATTATAGCACGGTTAGCAGCTCCGATTTCAAGTATGTTGAAAGGACCGGTATGTTTTTTCGTAGGATTTTTTGCATTGTAAACAAATCGCAGGACATACGCGAAAACTGATTGGAGATTCTTGAAGGAACTACACCTTTCGATAAATGTCGGATCGATTGGATTTTCCTTAGTGCAAATAGGGTGTGCGATAATTGTGCGTTTTTCTGGAATCTCAATTAAAGGAATTTTGTTCCTGAGGCCAACGATTTTCTTCAAACGAGAGCCACTAAAGGCCGGTTTTCCAAAGACGTGCGTTTAAGAAGTCTTGGGGAGTAAGGCCTCTCGATACTAGGTCTGCGGGATTGTTCTGAGTAGGCACGTGCCGCCATTCACAAGAAGATACGAGATTTTGTATTTCCGCAACTCGATTGGCAACGAAAGTTTTCAATAAGTGAGGCTCTGTATTCATCCAATGCAATGTTATTGTGAAGTCTGACCACAAATAAATTTGTTTTATATCAATTTCAAGTGCTAGCTTGACTACGGCGCATAAGCGTGAGAGGAGGAGTGCCGCGCTTAACTCTAGGCGCGGCAACGTCACGGGTTTCACGGGAGCGACTCTAGATTTCGAGCAAACTAGTGCAATATGATGCTTGCCCTGAGTGTCGGTTGAGCGTAAGTAAATGCAAGCTCCGTACGCTTTTTCACTTGCGTCACAGAAGCCGTGCATTTGAACTTCAACTGAATTAGGCGCGATACTCTGAATTTCTACAGGAATTGAACTGTCCCACTGGACTCCAGCCTTCCAGAGAAGTTGGATTATTATTTTTGCCTTTACGATAACTGGGCCGAGAAGTCCTAACGGGTCAAATAATTTAGCAACTTGCGACAAAATAGAGCGTTTGGTTGCGAGATTCGAGAAATCAGAAAGATTGATCTTGTAGAAAATTGAGTCTTTACGAGAGTTCCATTGAATTCCCAACGTTTTTACATTGGAATTCGGATCAAGCGACATTTGGGTACTGCATGAATTGTCTGCATTGTCAGGCACTAACGAAGGGTCATTCGAGGCCCATTTTCTAAGAGGAAACCCACCTTTACGCAAGAGTGCAGTCATGTCATCGCGCAAGAATGCGGCTTCTTGGCGCGTTTTCGCACCAGTCAACAAGTCATCCACATAAAAGTCTTTTTTCAGCACGGCTGCTGCGACAGGATCCTCGGCCTCTTCATCATCGGCTAATTGGTGCAGAGCGCGAATGGCGAGGAAGGGGGCGCAAGAAGTACCGTATGTGACGGTATCGAGAGAAAATTCTTTTATGCTATCATTTTTATTTTCACGAAATAGGATTTTTTGATATAGGGCATCATCCGGATGCACTTTAACCTGCCGGTAAATTTTCTCAATGTCGGCCGTAAGAGCATATGTGTGAGATCGAAATCGAGTTAAAAGCGTAAAACGATTCGTTCAAGGATACACCCGATGACGTTTTCGCGGAACCGTCGAAAACAACGCGAATTTTTGTGGTTATGCTGTCCTCCTTTATTACAGTGTGATGAGGAAGATATAAACCGGGTTCAACGAGATGTTCATTTTCTATCAACGACAAGTGGTTTAGAGTTTTATATTCATTTAGAAGATTGCAGTAATTCTCTTTTAATTGAGGATTCTTATCGAAACGCTTTTCTAACATACTAAAGCGACGAAGAGCCGTAGAGTGCGAGTCTCCTAATTTTTCTTTGTTTCCATTAAATGGTAATCTAACGATATAGCGACCTTCAGAGGTACGCTGAGTATTAGTTTTAAAATGATTTTCGCACGCCTGCTCCTCGTGGGATAGCAGTTTTGTAGAAGGAACTTCCTCCATTTCCCAAAACTTAATGAGATTCGCATCTAAGGGTGTTGAGTGAGTTATAAAATTGCACTGAAAAGTGTTTTTTAATGAGCAACTATTTATTTCTGCCGCCACTATCCAGCCGAGATGCGTTTTTTGAAGCACGGCGTCAGGATGATTCTTTAACGAGATTAGACCGACGCATAGTAATTTAAAGAATAGTTTAACCCCGATAAGTGCATCGATTTCCGACGGCTTTTGGAAGTCACGATCAGCGAGAGTTATATTTTTTGGGATTTCGAAACTAGAACGATTTATTCGATAGTTGGCATGTTTTTCGAGATTTGATTTAGAACGAAAAATTCGAGATTTTTTGAATATTTGTTGAATCGCGATTCTACAGTCGCCGAGACTGAGTGTTTTATTTCCCTGGAAATATTATCGACACACGAGACCGAAACATCGACTGGCTTTCTAATCAATTTCAAAAAAGAAGCTGTGGCCTCAGTAATAAAGTTGGCTTGTGAGCCAGAATCTAAAAAGACTCGACACGTTTTTGATTTTCCCTGAACATTGACTAGATCGACGATGGCAGTACCTAACAAACCTTCGGAAGAAACACGAGCATGGAGATTGAGGTTAGATTGACTTTGAGCGACGGGTTCCGTTTCGCCAGAATCTCTAGATTGTCTTTTTTCGAAATGTAAAAGTGTGTGATGCTTTCTACCACACTTGCAACAAGGACTGCTCTTACAGTCAAAAACACGATGATTCGAACGAAAACAATTAATACAAAGAGCGGCCTTTTTATGGATTCAAAGCGCTCTTGTGGAGTAAGTTTTTTAAAAGGTTCACAGTTATATATTGCATGCTCTCCCTGGAAATGTAAACAAGTAGGTTTGGCAGTTGCGGCTGCGAATGCTTGCTGAGTGTGTTTATTTAAACGAAACTGACTAGGTTTTCCATCTGATAAACTATGGGATCGTCCCTGAGTTTGATCCGATTTTGTGTCTTCAAACTGCGCGTGACGTTGAAGGAAAGTAAACATTTCTTTGTAGGTGGGATTGTCAGATTCGCAGCTGGAATCTTCCCACTTTTCGCGAATGAAGGAATTCAATTTTTGTTTTATTATTTCCACCAAAAGAGTATCCAATTTTTAACGGGTTCTTTTAAGGCTTTAAGTGCCCTAACGTGTTTCTGTACTTTATCAAGTAATGAGCGAACCGGAAAGTCTTTCGAGAGATAAAGTAAATTTAATAAGGCTTTCACGTGTGGTTGACGAATAATTTTCCGATTATCAGAGCGCTCTTTAAGCAGGCACCAAGCGACTTTGTAATTTTCTGATGATAGTTCTATGGAGGCGATAATTTCCGCGGCTTCGTCTTTCAGTGAACCTTTTAGGTGATATAGTTTTTCAATATCTGGTATTCCATCATCGTCATCGACGAGAGATTTAAACAGATCATGAAAACCTAACCAGGTCTCATAGGATCCACCGAAAGTTGGCAAGTTGACTCGCGGTAAAGACTTTTTCGGATTTCTGTCGGAATTTGAAAGAGTTTCGCGCCCGATGCTTTGCGAAGATGACGGGACGTTAGGTGGTTTCGATAAGCGTTCATTCAAAAATGATTTAGCTTTGCCGAATGCGGCATAAAATTTGTCTTCGTATTTCGTACGAGCTTCCGCATGGGTAGGGTCCGATGAAATTATTTCTAATTCTGTGTAAAATTGGTTAAATTCATCAAACTCCCTTTCAAGGTCGTTTGTTCTTTTTTCTAGAGCGGGAAAATCATGTTCGGCGGTATATCCATCGATAAACGTAGCAAAATTCGTTATTTTCCTTTTTGCATTGGTGAGTTTAGTTTTAAGTTCATCTACTTTTGTAGCCATTTCAAGAGTTTGGATAAATCATTAACAAGAACAATAAGAATAAAATATACCAGGAGAATGAGGAAACACAAATAGGACAATTGGTGGTACCAAAAAACTTGCTCTCCCTTTAGATGTGCTCTGGAACGGTGGATGCTGCAACATGTGTTGATTCTCGATGTTCCTCGATGAAGTTGCAGTCAACCCAATTTTGTCGACAATATTGAATAAGTAACAGCAGCTACGAAGATTTGCACTGTTTTCATTTGCTAGTTTATGGTTCACTTTTATTCACACGTGACACCAAATTTACTATCATTCTAACGAGCCAGATGATTTTTCTTATCTAACACCAGGTCATTTTTTGATAGGTACTCCTATGACTCGTCTTCCGAAACCCTCTGTAGAATTTATTCAGGAAAATAGATTAAAGCGATGGCAAACAGTGCAACGTATAGCTGAAATATTCTGGTGACGGTGGAACGTGGAATATTCGCATTCTCTACAAAAACTTCACGTATGGAAAAAACAACAGCCTAATGTTAAAGAAGGAGATATGGTCCTCATTCGACATGAGGCACTTCCTCCGCCTAAATGGCAGTTAGGTCGAATTATTAACTGTCGGCCTGAAAGCGATGGTCTGGTCCGTACCGTTCGTATTGCGACTGATACTTCCGAGTACGACCAGCCGATTTCCAAAATTTGATTATAACCTATTTCTGCAACGGGAGCTGCTGAGTTGACCGATAGTCTTGTTGCTTAAGTGACCCAATTTAAGGGCAATTCATTTGTTGAGAAACTAATTTTAAGTGAGCGCTGAATAAAGCTTCGAACATTCTTTTTCTGTTGTATTTCTATGCTTCATTTTATCATTTTATTCTGTTTTGATTCAAAGTAAGCATTTACTCTCATTATGTATATTAAGGTTGAGAGTTATTTTCAAGCGGTTTGATTCACATCATCTTTGTCACAGAGAGTGAGCGACTCTCCATACACAGATATGTGTGTATATGTGTAATGGCTGGTTCCGAAATGATCAGTAAGCGTACTAACGAGAATGCGGTAACATCTTTAACCGACACGAACCGACAAAACTAATTATGAATCAACTTTATTTTTTGCATCAACAATATCACTTTAGAAAACTGCTTTTTGGTTACTTGTTTAACACTTCAAATCCTACCCTCGAAATAACACATTGGTAACACTTAAGTGCTTGAGTTAAATATGTATATGAGGATGAGCATGCATGTATTTACTTTAAGTACGTATACTTACAGTGTCTTACTCTTAATTGCCCACATCTAATTATATGTATTATAGTTTATATCTTTACTCTGGTTAAATACCTATTTTTAATTTTAATCGCTGAATAGTTCGCCATCACATTTTATTTATATGCACCACCTGTTCCTTATAGGGCTATCTAGCCCTAGGAGTTTTTTCATGAATAAAAACAAAATACAAATACAATACACATGTTTCTTCGATGCAGCCATCGTCGGATACAGTCGGACGTCGATTCTATGAACTTTTTAAGAGAAGCAGTTCAGGTTATCGAGGTCGTTCGAAAGAGAAGTGAAGATGCACAGTAGACCTGTGCACAGCAATAAGTAATGGCAGGTTTTCTGAATGACTCCGCACCAACTGCGCTAACGTCAAAAACAATCAGGGCGACTATGTAGTGGTTGGTCTACCAGATGAGGGGAAGTTCAAGATATCGAGGTTCATAGAATCGAGGTCCGACCGTACTTTCCAATTAGTGGTGGGAGAGCTCAAGGGTCTCATCAGATTATATATCGGGAATAGGTGAACCAGAGGGGCTGCATCGCAAGGTGTAGCTGCTCTAGAGAACTGACGGAATCCAGTCTGTGGGACCTAAACTAAGGTGCGAAGCTTCCAGGCGGTAATAATGAAGCCCCCTGGAATATTGAGAGCGCGAGTTCTCATGTTCCCAAGCCACGATATGATCGACGTATTAAGGGCTGAAGGGCACGAGGGTTAAAAAATCATTGAACACCCTGGCGCGCTCCCCTCAGTCGAAGCGAACACGTCGGGGTAAAAAAAGAGGTGTTATAACGAAGACATTGGGACAGTAGGTCGAATCCCATATTATGTAGACCAGCCCACTGCAAGCAGGGCACTTTAGGGGGTGTTTCTCATTTCCCTAGCTTCTCGTGGGACCCAATGGGCGGCACATAAAAAAATAAAAACAACGAGGTTTCCGATTTGGGAAGCGTCTAACCCAATGCCAAAGGTGGTCGTTTTCTCGGGGGCTAGCCCGCCAGGAGCGGTGCACATTTATGTTACCGATGAAAGCAATCTCGTTGTCACGGTGGAATAACAGCTAACGGGGCTCTCCGCAACGCAGAGCAATCGTAGCGGTGCAAAGAAAAGGAGAGCCCCGTTAGCGCGGCTTGCAAACAGCAGCCAAGGAACCTCACAGGGAGCCACGGCTGCGGAAACATCTGGAGCAACTGCTCAGATTTGTTCTACAGGCAAGAGGAGGGGGACCAGAAGCATCCAGAGTCGCCCCAAATTAGCCTATCAATGGCTGAGACGGGAGTCTCCGTGATGCAGAATAATTTACACCATAGCAAAGGCGCCCCGGCGCAAGTCAGTGGTACAGATTGGTGTGGCTCGAATCCAAGAATCCTGGTTATACAGGGGAAGGATAAGTGGCTTGGGAGGTTGTGGCTCCATATATAAGGGGCCACGCTAAAAAGCACCAAGGGCATGCATATCTGTCAAGGGTATGGATGCGAGTTTGGTTCCCAAGCTCTGCTCCAGGGACCTCACCGCCATTAAGGTGAGACTCAGGGGCAGAAGCGGAGAAAGGCTAGAGCTATTTATCGCCTTGACTTATTTCCGGGAACGATGCTGAGGGGCCCCGCCTCCTAGAGAGGTGGAGGCTCCAATTCAACACTGCCAGGAGAACAGGATTCCTTTGCTGTTGGGTTGTCATGCACACTCCCAACATACAGTGCGGGGGAGCACAAACATCAACGGAAGAGGAAAAGATCTGATTGAATAGCCAGCGACCACTGAGCTGGAGAGTATAAATCGTGGTGATACTCCCAAATTCCAGATTAAAAACAGGAGTGAGGTTCTCGATTTGACTCTATGCTCAGAAGAACTGAGGAGCAGGATAGAGGACAGGAGAGTCTCCGATGAGGAGTCTCTCTTGGACCATAAATATATCTTGTTGTTGTTAGCCTTAGAAAACCGGGGGTTTCAAAGATCAGAAACCCCAAGAATACATAGAATAGAACGCTAGGTGGCGAACTGTGCGGTTTAAATATTTTGTCGGCTCCTGTATTTTCGATTTTCTCGGTCTCTAGATTGACTATTTGATTGGTGCTTTGGTGGCGTTGAAGTTGCCGTCTACTTCCTGATAAATTGTTCGATCGGCGGAGTAGAGCTTTTCCATCGTCATTCATAATTTGCCTCCTAAAGTCTGGTGAGTGTGACTTGGGGGTCGTGCATAAATTACGTAACGCAATTTTCCGAAAATGTTGACCCCCCCCCCCCCCTATGTAACGCTTTTTCCTACTTTTCCCTGTAGTTTATCACAATTATGCGTCCCCAAAAAAGTGTCACGTAATTTATGCACGACCCCTTGTGTTTACCGCTCACGTAACGGTTTCGTATTCATTGGGTCCGCTTTTCGATGTGCCGACAGCGTAGCCGATATACTACTAAACTTTTATACTGGACACGGGAGTAGTTCGGGTTGCCTGCGCGAAGGGATCTTTATCCCTGTTACGAATTTATGAACCTTAGAGACACCAGCTTAAAGCCCAACTGCAATACATGTGGGACACAATTTAAAGAATTGCCATCTATTATGAATCCTGCAACGAAGCCTACCACCCGAAATGCACTGTGTTCTACGAGATCCCTCGCAAGGAAAAAGTAATTGCGGTCTGCAGACATTGCCGCCCCAGCTTCAGTTTTGCTGATGAGGCTTCCAAAGTCTCTTCTTTCTTCACGGGCGATGTTTTTTTTTTTGCGAAGGGGCCCCAGCCTCTCACTCTGTAGGAACTTCCAACCGCAATGCCCTTTCGGAAGATACTCTACTTAGTAGTAACAATTCCCTGTTGAGTTCAACGAAGGAGGATACGTCACCCACGCAACCCGCCCCAAAAAATCCAACAGAACAAGTCCTGCATGAACAACTTGCTCCTACAATCCTCAATAGCCAACCTCTAACTAATCATGATCATGTTTCCAAGATGATCCTAACGAAAAATGATTCAGCTTCTGTTTCAGCTCAACTTCAATCTATCACCGTTCCAAACCATAACCTTCTGAGCAAAATTGAGTCGGTATGTTCCTGAATTTCCAAAGTTGAAGCTTCACAAAAGCAGCTAGCTAAAGATAATTCCGCTCAGAAAGCAGCCATCGAAGATATCAAAGTTTTACATGGAGGAAGGATTACCCGCTTGGAAGATGCCATCAAAGACAGAAAGGTACTTATCACGGGTTTTCCAATGTCTGCTCACGAAGATCTCACGAGCATTGTAGAGAAAATTGGGGCTTTGACCGGCTCCAAACTGCTTAAGGGGGACATTGCAGATGTCTTTCGCATTCCATCCAAAGCTCCAAATCAGCCGAAACCAATAATCGTTCGGCTCTCTAATGCTAGGGCTCGCTCAGACCTGATCTCGTCCAAGATGAAAAACACTACTCTCAGCTTAGACTTTCAGACACTACTGGCTCTTCTCCACAACGTTCGTGCCCTAACCTAAGACACCCAGATACTACCGGTATGTTAAACACTCTATCTGGCTTAACCTTTAAACGCCCCTGGTGGTCAATTAGACTCCAGCGTTTTTTCAACGAAATTTTCGAAACTTAAATATTTGAGAAACAGACTTTTGGCGCCATCTATCAAATTGAAAATCAATTTTTCAAATATTTGCATCTAATTGATGATAGTTTGACGTATATTTAAAAAAAAATCAGCTTAAAATATTAAATATCTTGGTTTTTATAACGCATTTTCGGCTGGGGCTCCTCAGACCCCTAGGGGACGCTCACGTTTTTTAAAACACAGGGGACGTTCAAAGGTTAAACTGCTCGACTTCATATTCCAGCAACTCGTGCGACTCTAGTAGCAGTTGTTTGGGGCTCCCTTTGGTACAGAAGTCTTTCTCTTTATCCTCTTAGTTCTTCGGCCACTGTTTTTGATGTCTCATCTCCGTGTCTTAACCAAACCTCAGCTAATAATTTTAATTTAGGATCATTACGTCAGTACATATTAATGCTAAATCTCTTTTACCAAAGTTAAATTATATTATAGACATAATTTTCTACATAATTTAGATAGTATAGCTATCTCCGAGTCGTGGCTCCATAAAGATATTCCTAGTTCAGCGGTGGCGATTAATGGCCTAAATGTGATAGGAACGGACCGAAGGAGCCTTGTTGCACGTAAAGGGGGAGGCGTACTTATATACAGGGTGTTTTTTTAACTTGAGACAACGAAGTATCTCAGAAAATACGCATCCTACGGAAAAAATGTCTGGAATAAAAACTTTTTATTTTCGAGGGGGAAAAAATATTTGTTAAAATTTACCCCACCACCACCCCCACAGGAGGCAGGGGTGGGGGTAACTTCGTAATTTCAAATGGTAACCCCAATTTTTTATCACAGATTCAGATTCTCCTTTACGGAATACGTAAGTTTTATTCGGAAAATTTGTTTCGATTCGCGATAGATGGCGCTGCAATTGCGAGAAATGAAATTGTTGAAACTACTTTTAGCTCTACCCAGGAATAACGACGCGGACGTAGTAGTTGTCTATTCCCTTCGGGGTGCTTAATTTCGGTGAGTCCCCTTGCCTCTCACCACAGGGATGCTTGATTTCGATCATATTATCACGAGTTGTGGGCACTTCTTGATACACGCGATTCTTTAGATAACCCCACAAATAGAAATCCGGCGCCGTAAGATCTGGCGATCTGGCAGGCCAATTTACTGGACCTCCTCTACCGATCCATCGTCCATTGAATTCGCGATTGAGTACTTCCCTCGCGATTGCCGCATAATGTGCTGGACAACCGTCATGTTGAAACCACATGTTGTGTCGCACTTTCAAGCCTAGGTCTTCCAGCAATATCGGAAGTTGATTTTCTAAAAAGTCACGATATTTTTCACCGTTCAAATTTCCATCAATAAAATACGGACCGATAAGTTGATCTCCAATTATTCCACACCAAACGTTCACGGACCATGGACGCTGATGGTCAACTTCACGCAATCAATGTGGATTTTCTACACTCCAATAATGCATGTTGTGCCGATTAACATTACCATGGTTTGTGAAAGACGCCTCGTCTGTGAAGAGTACTAGAAAAAAGAAATTCGGGTTTCCTTGTATCTGCTGAACCGCCCATTGACAAAATGTCACTCGGTTCTGAAAATCATTTCCATGAAGTTCTTGATGCACTGAGATATGATACGGATGATAATTATTACGTTTTAATACCTTCCAAACACTGGATAGAGACATTCCAGAATCGCGGCTTAGTTGTCCAGTACTAACATGAGGGTCATGAGTGACTACAGCTAAAATTGCAATTTCATTATCAACTCCAGTAACTGTTACTTGACGCTTCCTTTTTTTCGGTTGTACACTTCCGTCAGTGATGAAGTTTCGGACAACCCGGTAAAAAGAAGCGCGTGAAGGAACACTTTCTGGAAAGCGTTGAGCATAAAGCGTGAGAGCATCATTGATATTCCTGCCACTTTCTCCATAAATAAGAATCATTTCAATCTTCTGTTGCTGAGATAGAATTTCAATTGTAAAAGTAAGAAAGTAAGGTAATGAGGAAATACAACGACACCTGAACCAACTCAAACGAACGTGACCAACAACAATAACCCAAACGAAAGCAACCAACACACCCAAATCAAATGAACACAATCAACCTTCCAAATGAATAAACGTTAAGCACGGACAGACGCGGTTATCGCTCGGCCGGAATGACGTCGAGGATTGTAGACAGTTGAGACTCGATGATATGTAATGTCTACATCCAAAATCGACTGTCGTCAACCAACTGCATTCGGGAGTGGTTGTCGACAGTTTTATCACTTTTACTGTCCCGTTTCCAAAAGTTCAAGCACCCCGATGGATGGTGAGAGGCAAGGGGACTCACCGAAATTAAGCACCCCGAAGGGAATAGACAACTACTACGTCGGCGTCGTTATTCCTGGGTAGAGCTGAAAGTAGTGTCAACAATTTCATTTTTCGCAATTGCAGCGCCATCTATCGCGAATCGAAACAAATTTTCCGAATAAAACTTACGTATTTCGTAAAGGAGAATCTGAATCTGTGATAAAAAATTGGGGTTGCCATTTGAAATTACAAAGTTACCCCCCCCCCCCCCTACCTCCTGTGGGGGTGAGGGTGGGGTAAATTTTAACAAATATTTTTTCCCTCTCCAAAATAAAAAGTTTTTATTCCAGACATTTTTTCCGTAGGATGCGTATTTTTTGAGATACTTCGTTGTTTCAAGTTAAAAAAAACACACTGTATATTAGAGACGACCTGCGGTTCGACTTATTGCTCGTTTGCCCTAAATCGGATTATCGACGAACCTACGCGTGCTACGGATAATTCCTCTTGAACAATCGATCTAATCTTGATAAGTTAAAAATTACAGACGTTGGGTTCTGGAGTCATTAAATTGTCGAATCCGTTTGATCACGCTTTGGTTTTCTGCATGTTAGATGTGGGGACAGTCTATAGGCCGGGTATATTCCGCTTGGGTAGGGATTTCAAAAGAGTACATAACTACATATAGATATGTTCGATTGGGCGGCAAGAGCGGCGAATCGGGACAATGCACAAATGGCTGAAACGGTGGACGACAATGTGAACTGCTTTCCTCAAACTGTCCTATCTTTGATAGACTCCTTTTGCTCACTTCGAAAATTCAGAATTGCCAGACCCAAACCTCCGTGGTTCTCAGATGCGGTCAAAAAGTTGTCGCGAGCCAGGGATAGAGCACGATCTAAATGGCGAAGGGACAGAACAGACCCCAATCACGCCAAACACACTTAACTCCATAATCTCACAACGGCGGCCATCCGTCGCGAAAAGGTCGGATTTCTGTCTAGCTTCCCGGAAAGGCCCTCATCTAAGCGAATTTGAGAACGGGTTAATTAAGCGGGAGTCTGGTCTGGGCAGGGAATATGCTCGTGGGGTGACCTTCCCCTTGATCCAACGGAGATCAACAACTTCCTCCTTGATACCCTCCCTCCGGCAACGGCATCTGTCAAAATAATCAAAGATCTCCTAGAGACAGCCGAAGTAAGTCAACGCCATCCTTTTCAATTCTACGAGGTTGACCTCGGTCAGTTGTATACAGCGATCAAATCAATTAAATCTACGGCTACCGGCTCTGAAGATATAAATAGTTCCGCGATTCTCCTCTGTGTCCCCTCTTGCTTGCCTGCATTACATCGAAATTGTGAAATCCTCTCTGAGGACAGGGATATTCCCTACAGCGTGGAAGGTGGGCATTGTCCGCCCGCTTCCAAAATGTAGATAAACGTTTATTTTTCAGCCTGCTGGCCTTAACAAATTGGCTTGCTTACACTTCCATTTTTTACAGAATTTTCTTTAAATTAACCCTTAAAAACTAACATCCATCCATACCTTATCTCTAAGACCGAAAGCTCTTATCGCCTTGCCTTCCCCGCTTCGCCTCGCTCGCAGGTCCCTACTTTCTCGCATTGCCTCGCTTGCCAACCTCTGTTTTCGCGGCTAATACCAACTACTTATCTACTATTTACCATTGCCACGCTAAAAAAACCAGTTCTCGTTAGATCACTGAAGTTCAAAGAGTGTTGGGCACGGTTAGTAATTGGATGGGTGACCGTCCGGGAATACTACTAACTACGTGCTGTTGACATGTCGTGGGTGTGGTGAGCCCACACTTGTAGTTATTTACTACAAGAAACTATCCACCTAGAAACACTACCCGAATCGGGTAGTGTGACGCCTACCCCGAATAAAGGGAAATGGCTTAATGGTATACTTATATCTACTTCCTCTCCTATTTACAATCTTTCCTTCTCCATTCGTCTGCCTCCTTCCTTCTCTTCTTCTCCATCTTACCCAACACTCCCTTCACCCATGCTACTGCCTTTTTTCCCCCCTTCTCATGCATCAATACCTCCATGCTTATCTCACCCCTTTCTACCTCTACGCACTCCTCCAACCAGTGCTCCACTCTTGCATCCCCCTTCCCACACAGTTCACACATCCTCTTCTCCCGAGAGAGCCAGAACATATTAAAACCCTCCATGCACCCACATCTCATCCTCGCTGCAAGCTCCTAACTTCCTTTCTCTCCTTTCTCACATAAATATTGCGCTCTCGCCCTTGGCATAATCCACACATAGTTCCCGTTAAACGTTGTCTCTCTTATTCTCTCTTCCCCTTTTGTCTTCTCTCTCTCCATGCTGTTTTTCTTAACCAACTCAAAAACCTTCCTTCCTTCCTCATGCATCCTTCTCACTTCATCCGTCTGCAGTCTATTCGTTCTAAAGTACATTTCCCTCTCAAAATCCATCTTCCCACCCCCTCTCGTGTTCTCCAACTCCCACCAACACTCCCTCGCCAGCCTACTTCCCCCCTCAACCAAAAATTTCTCCTCATATTTACATGCCCGACTCCCAGCTAGAATCCCTACATTCGTTCTCCCTGTCTCCCTCCTGACAATATAATTAGGCGTGTTCCTTGCCAATCCCAGAGTCCACTTTACATACCTCTCCTGCGTTCTATTTACCTCTTCACTTTCCTTTCACCCCCACACCTCTATTCCAAACAATAGGACACTCATAACTAGTGAGTCAAACAATTTCATTCTCCTTCCAAAATCATCTGCGAATAACTTCTTTCCCAACCCCCACACCTGCCTCATCACCACATTTGCCCTCCTCACTCTCTCTTTAATGTAACCACCCACTCCCCCACTCCTCCGAAACACGAAGTCCAGGTACACAAACTCTTTCATCTTCTGCACTGCCTATCCCTTCCACTTCCACTGCCCTCCCTTATCTCTTCCCCCTCATTTTCTGAACACCATAACCTTGGAATTTTCCGCATTCAGCTCTAACCCCTTCTTATCCAGGTATCTTCTCAACCTCTTCATCATCTCCTTTAAGGCCTCCTCGCTTCTTGCCAGCAACACTAAGTCATCCGCATACGCTAGTGACTAAATTCTAACCCCTCCTACCCTGACTCCTGCTACGACCCCGGTCTCCAGCTTACTTTCCATATCTGCAAGTAAAATCGCAAAAAGCGTCGGGCTAAGCGGACACCCCTGCCTTAACACCCTATCCATCCAGAATCCCTCCGAAATCCCCTCCCCTCCTCTTACCTTATCATTGGTCTCTTCATATATCTCCCTTACCCTCTCGATCAGGCCTCTCTCCACTCCCCTATCCTCCATCGCCTCCCACAACCTCCCCCTATCCACCGAAGGAAACGCGCCTTTGAGATCCACAAAAAACGGGTACACTTTCGTCCCCTTCTTCGCTAATTCTCTATCCACCACGTGCTGCAGAACGTAGATATTGTCGATAGTACTCCTACCCGCCCTAAAGCCAGCCTGGGTCTCCGGCAATATTCCTTTTCCCTCGACATCCTTCCGCAGTCTCCGCTAGCACCATCGCGTATACTTTATACGCCGTATTCATTAGCGTAATCCCTCTATAATTTCCCTGTCCATCCCTATCTCCTTTCTTATACAGTGGCATTATTAACGCTTCTCTGCACCCTCCTGGGAATCCCTCCCCCTCCATAATTTCTTCACTACCTCCTTCAGCCTCTCCCTAACCTCCTGTGTACTAAACAGCCATGCTTCGGTCTCTACTCCGTCCAGCCCTGCTGCTTTTGACCTTCTGAACTTCCTTATCTGCTTCTCTATCTCCTCGTCATTCAACTCCTCCATCTCTGCCTCCCCCGTTCTTCTACTCCCACCATCCCTCATCCTTGAATCTGAGCCCTGAAATGATTCTTTAAAAAACTCCCTCCACTTCTCACAACCTATCTTCTCGCTATCCCCCACACTGCGCTTGCTAAAACTATTAATCATCTTCCAGACGTCCCGGTCTGTCTAACATTTCCTAACTCATCTTCCAGATCTTTCTCCTTTTCCTGTTCTTTCTTCTTACCCATTAATCTAAACCCCTTCCTCATTTCTACGTACTCCATCCTTCACGTACTCTCACTTTCCTTCTCCTTCCTTCAAAGCGTACCTTTCCTTATAGCTCCTGATACTTCTCTATCGCCTCCCTAGCCCAGGTCACCCTTTCTTCTATCGAGGCTTCTTCCCCAACTTGTCTTCCGCCATCCTCTCCTCTTATCCACAGACTTAGTTGATTATGGTCTGATTCCACCCTCCCCTCTACTGCCCAGCCTCTATCCTCCATCCAGTCCCTTAGAATCTCCCCCTCCTTATTTATTACCTTATCCTTCGATTTCCTTTCTAAGCTCTCCCCCTCCCTGTAAAGGCACCCTTCCCTCCACATCCTCGTATTAAAATCCTTCCACGTCCTCCCTTTCTTGCCCGCTCTTTAGCTTCAACCCTCTTATCACAATATTATTTCTCCTGTCTGCCTTCTCTTTTCTCTCCATTCTCAACTCCATTGCCCTTAACCTTTCCCTATCCGCCCTCTTCTCCTTTTCATTCCTACGCTCTCCCACTTTTTCTTCTATCGTATTTTCTACCCTCTCCCAAATACCTTTAATCTCGCAACTCTTCTACTCTCTCCCTCAGCTCTTTCACCTCCTTTTCCCATTTCTCATCTCTCTACCTCGCTTTTGTCCGGACTCTCTTCCTCTTCAAGAGATCCTCCCAGTCACTTGCGCTCAGCGCTCTCTCCCTCGCCTTCTCGGTTCCTTCGTTCCCACCGTTCCGCTTTCTCCCTCTCGCCGACGCGCCACTCGACACCGAACCACGCGCTGTTGGCCGTCGTGGCACGTGGAAAATTTCCTCTCCGTCAATATCACTACCAGTAGTCTCACCGCCCACCTCCCACTCTGCCGCCGGTAACTGGGACCTCTCCATGCAGTACCCTTCACAACCGACAGATCTCTGCAGAGTGCTGTCTATTGCCGCCGAATTTTCCCTATAATACTCTTTTTTCTTCTTCTTTCAATTCCCCACAGCCCCTGCAGACACCCCTTTCTCTCACTTAACATCCCCCAATTTTTCGAGAACCACCCTTGATCCTCGAAGGCTCAAGACTCCTGACATCAAACCCCCCAATTCCTTGCTAACCTAACCTCACTTTCTCAATCTAATTAAATCCCGCCTCACACCTCCGCTGAAAATTACTGTTTATCTTCAGAATTCACCCCACACAACCCTATTCACCTCCTAGTCTTCCACCCTCACACTCCACTCACACCTTTCACACAAATTCCGTAAAATCCTTTCACCATCTGTCACTGAACACGTTCTCACTTCCGCCACCAACATGCAAGTCCCTCTTCCAAAATGTGACCGACCAACTTCCTACAAAGATTCACGCCCGAATAATATTCTTCCTTACCTTTCAAAGAACCCGGAAAAAATTTGCCTTCAGCAGCTGTCTCCATACATAAGCAATATTGGGATCCTCTCAAATCACCAGTCCCGTTTCAGGAAAGGTTTCTCGGCGTCTACAACCCTGCTCCATGTATCAGACGAGATAGGCCGGTCACTGAACTGTTCGGAAATCACTATTTTAGCCAAACTAAAATCCGAGGGAATTTCTGGGAAAGAAATGTCTTGGTTTAGTGGCTTTCTCTCGAATAAAAGCCAGCGAGTTGAAATATCGAACACCTTTACCTCTCGAGCGTCACCCATCCGACCACTATGTAAAGGGTTCCTACAGGGTGCTGTTCTTAGTTCGCCTCTTTTCTCTGTTTACATCAACGACCTTTTAGACCCCTTAATGAAATTCCTGTCGATTTTGGAAGCGGTATTCGGGGACAAGGTGAAAGTCACGATTCATATTTATGCGGACGAAACGCAGATATATTTCCGCTGCAAACTGGACAATCTAGATGTCGGTACCGCAGTGTTGTCCCTGGCTTTGAAATTCATCGCGAGGTGAGCTGAAGAGCGAGCTCTTGTTATTAACCCTGCGAAAACCGTTATTCTTCCTATAGGCAACTTTAAAGATCCTCGCTTACCCAACTTTGAGATAGACGGATCCGTGTTGTCCATCGTAGTTCAAGTGAAAAACTTAGGTGTATCTGCGTTTGAGAAAATTGGATTCCTTCCGTCGCTCCCTTCCACTCAGGGTAAAACTGTTACTTTGTCAGTCATTGGTACTGCCCCTTTTTGAATATGAGTATACGACATATGGCCCCTTCCTGAATACCACTTTGAGAGAGAGGATACAGAGGGTGCAGACTGCGTGCCTCAGACTCACATGTGGAATTAGACAATACGACCATATTACGCCCGCCTTGCAAGAATCTGGCTGGCTGAAAATGAAGCACAGATGGGAAGTGCAACTATGTGTCCTCTCTTTCAGGGTCCTCTCGCAGGGCGTTCCGGAATATTTATTTGATATATTGTCATTTGTAGAAGATAAGCGAGCTAGAAAATCTCCTGCAATGAGATCCGATGGCAAGCTATATGTCCCGCGAGCGAACACATCGAAAGAGAAATCCATTTTTTCCTACGCGGCTCCGCGCCTCTTAAACAGCTTAAAAAACCCGCTGGCTTCTTACTCCATCGCCACTGTAAGGATGGAAACAACTGAACGCCTTCGCAAGCCAACATGATTTGTCTCTTCATAATAAGTAATTTGATTCTTGTCTTCTTTTATCTTTAAGTTCCGTATTTTAATATAAGTTCTAGAGTATTTCGCATTATGGTACCACAATGAGTTTCTATCTGTTTCTACAATGATCTTGTAACGCACCGTCACATCATACGCGGGTCCGTGCGCACACCGAGCAACCAAGCCGCGCTTCCTTCCACTCACCATCATCCAGTACGCCGGCGCGTCGCGCGGAGACGGGCTTTATACCTAACCGCGCGACACAGAAACGGCAGTTCGCCGGGTGCGGTGAACCGAGCACCATCGGGGAGCTCTCACCCGGTGCAACTCCTCTGGTCGCCATACTCTCCCAGTAGACGACCAGGCGACCTCCACCGCCTCCTAGTGCGATCCCTCCTTCTCCCAGGGACCGACTCGCTCGGTGGTCGACAGGCGCTCCTGTGGTCACCCAGCGATGTCAGGGTACGTCGGCGTCAGGTAATCCTGACCGGCCTACCCGTGGTAACTCACCTGTACCCCCGTTCCTCGAGACCGACTCACTCGGTGG
>CAKNXH010055429.1:0-12381 GCA_932178445.1 Andricus quercusramuli
ACCTGTTTTATCGGCAGTTCGTCTTTTTGGCTTAACAATTCAACAATTTGATTGCATTTTTTTCTTGAAGGAAAGTTTCTTTTTGGTTTATATTCGACTATTTTGTTGAAAATTAACTTTTTTCTTCAAAATTCACATTCTTAGTTTGAAAATTATTAAATTATTAAATTATTAAATTAGTACCTATTTGAATTTCTATATATATATATATTTTCTAAAACAAAGAGAGAAAGATTCATGTTTTTAAATAAAAAAATAAAAGTTGTAATTATTATCTGGGACAGGGAGTTTTGGAAGAGATATCTAATGCTGAATTAAAAAAGGCAATTTTCTCGAAAAATTAGAGTTTTCGCTTTGAACATGGAATTTTTGAAAAGAATTATAATTTGGAGTTGGTTCGCAAATAAAACGCGCAGAATTAACCTTTAAGATGTAAAGCAGTCACAGCTAGCTAATGTATATAATCATATATATAATATTCTGAAATATATTGTTGAATATAAATAAATATTTTTATTCTAGATGTAAGACACCCACGACTAACGTATATTATTATGTATAGATCCTGCAATGTTAAATAGAAATGAATATTTTTATTCTACTGATTGTTTATTTGTTTAATTTCATTGAGGATTAGGTATTTTTATTATTCAATTGCACTTTTCCCCCACTCTTTGCCTATACTTAAACCCGAAGACCCCCCTTCCCCCCCGAAAAAAAATCCTGGCTACGCCGCTGCGTGCAATGTTTCAGATGTTTCAGGCAATACCGATGCAATATTGAGGCAACATTCGGTGTTAATAGGGTAAATACTAGCTGGTGTACATCTTGAAATAGTAAAATAGACTTTGAACAATATGAACATGTATCAGTAAATGTTTAGTTTTTAATATTTTATTTATATTTTTTTTCTAAAAGACCACACTGCTCAGTTTTGTTCATGTTAATTTCCACTTTTAATTTCATTGAATACGGAATTGAACAGTTTTTATTTTAAACGTTTCAATTTTTAAAGTGTACAATTTTTAATGACGTGGCTACGTGTACAGAAATCTCGGTGCAAATTGGATATATTTTCGGTACATGTAGTAGATTGTAGACACTTCGAATTTTTAAAGCTTCATTTTCAATCTGACACATTTTAGTTGCTCCAAATTTAAACTTTTTGAGTTAAAAAAAATGTTGAACCTCTGTTTGAAAGCCTTTTACACAAAAAATTTTTTATTCTCTTTGTCAATACGAAATTCATTGATATGTTTAGTTTTTCAATGGTTATTACTCTTTTAATTTTCTGTCTGTATCGTTCAGAGGGTGTACAATTTCAATCCTTCACGTCATTGCTTTACAATGATTTATTAAATATATTCGACCAATTAATAGCTAAGTGTTTATTTCATTATAGTGATCAGAGAACCAATTTTTGCAACAATTTTAATTTAACTTAAATTATAAATTTTAAACTAATATAACAGAGAATTTAATTCGCAATTCATATTAACTTATTATACCTTATTATGTACATTATTATGCTAGATAAAAATTTTCTTTTGAAATTATTAAAATTCAAAGAATTATAGGTAGATATGACTGTTTAAAAAGATAGAAAATATTGAAGGAAAAATAACAAAATCAATGGGATCTAATTTCTAACAAGAGTATCAGGAGTGTACCCCGCCCTCTCGCCCGGAATATATACCTGCTTTTCTTCACATCTCCAAGTGTAATCTTCAAATTTAAAGGATGGGGTACTCGGGAAATTCACTAAAGCTAACAAAAGATATTGAGTCAAAATTTCAAGGACACTTTCCTGCATTAAGTTTTAGGTTTCTTGTTTGAATTTTAGAATTTAGATCTTTCAGACCAGCCAGATATGACCGATTCTTAAGATTTTCAAAAAAGATACCAAAAATACTTTGCCGAGACTTTATTGATTTATACGTTTCATCAAATTCTGCGTCGAATGATATATACTTTGAAGACACCATTTTTTGACACCTCATATATATAGGGGCCGTTCAAAAAATACTGAATGCTTTTTCCTGACCTAATCACCGAGTGATTAGGAATGTACATTGTCATTGAATAAGTAAATCCCGCAGATTAACTATTTTCAGAAGTTCTTTAAGACGATATTGCGAAAAAATCAAAATATTTCGATTTATTATTAAGTTATAAATATGTACATAATATATGTACCCTAGTAGCAAGATAACTGCAGACTGGCGCAAGCTGGGCGCCAGAAAAGGAAGAATCTGTTTGCAGCCTGGCGCCCGGCTGGTTCCGCTTTGGCGTGCTGTTCTGGCACAAGAGTCTGGTGTAGCAGATCCTGGCCCAGATTGGTCATGATATACACCAGACAAAATTGAAATAACGTAAAATGGTACTAAATAGGTTTCTGTAATAGTTTCACACTATATTTGAGCCCTTTCTGGGAGAATATACTGCGGAGACGTCACAACATTCCAGGAGACACACTGAAATATTAACCTTTGTTGTGCACTGGGGGTAGGATATACCCCAACGTATTTTCAAACGCGTTTTTCTAATCCGTACAATGCGAATCGGGACCTGTGCTGCCGTCTACATGTAGTCTAGGAATAAAATTTCAAGATCCCATACATAGTTTAGCCCGTCCGGCTTTTGTCTACTCTTGGCAGAGGTGAAAAGTTGACGTTCGGAAATTCTGGGGTGTGAAATACCCCATGTGCACAGTACGTGTAATTTCATGAATAATTTCAACTTTTATTTTGTCGTTTTTTTGGCCTATTAGTGCGTAAATAGTGTGAATAATAGTGGAAGAGAGCTTGTTTTTTTCCTCTTTTATGAATACATATATTTGTAATGTCTGTAGATGACTTATAATTTGAGAAACCGCCCCATTCTAGAGCAGCTACATGTGGTGGACGAAGAATCCAACGGCTTCGATGATGTTCTAGATTGATATTTGTTCCTAAAATCTTGTAATTTTTTTTATATTTGTATAATTTCACATCATTTTGTGTGATAATGACTCAAAAATCTTCCAATGAAACGATTATTTTGAAAATAGACCCATATTTCTTATAATAATCAATACTTTCATTTTTGTTAAAATCGCGTGAATTCATATAGAAAAATAAATATTCTTTTTTCAACTCCGCTATAAACTAATATTTTTTCTTGAAAGTGTGGTACTTCAAGAAAATAATCCCGCAAAATTTATTCAAAAATATTAAAAATTGAAATTTTCATGCATTTTTCAGTGACAAAGTCCATTTTTCGTTTGTTTTTTTTTCGTTAACATCATTTATAATTTTTGTACGTGACAAAATGTTAATGCCATCTATTAGGCCTTATCTTGAAAGCTTTAAGCAATGTCCAGCAATTTTGTTTGAGTCAAAATAACGAATTGTACGTCTGCAATAAACGATTGAAGTGACTGGGGTATGACATACCCCCTGTGCATAATACGTAATTTCAAAGAGGTGTGCACAACAAAGGTTAAAAACATAACCTGTTGTCGTATAAGCTTGCATGCTTGCATGTTTGTTCATACTTCTGAATCGTTCAAATTTCCGATTGCTAGATTTTCAATTTCATTATTCATATTAATTACTAGTGTTCAAACTAAATACCAGAATCTGGTTCCTTTATCTAGCAGATTCTGTTTTTCGCCTGGTCTGATCTTTTCTCCCGCCAGTCTGGTCGACTAGGGGAAGCAGATGCTGAGCCAGACTCTGGCCTTTGTCATACAAGGAAGACGTTGCTACTAGGGTACATATAGAGAAAATTGTATTGTCATATTTTTTTCTGATTAATGCTAATTTCTGAATTTACAAAAAGAAGTCGTAAAAATTTAAACTCGAAAATGATTTTAAAAAATTATGAAACTGAATTAGTGGTTTAGAGAGATAATTGGATATACTTCATGGAATATTCTAATAATAAAGACTGTAATTAATTATAATATTTCTAACTTTAAGGCATTTAAAATCAAAACAATAAAAATTGAAAATTTTTTAACAGAAACCGACTTGAAATTGTCGTATTGTCTAAGACAAATCATTTTTATTTTCAAGCTTTTAAAGTTGGACAGTTTAATTCAAAAATAAACATTTTCTCTGTAAATTTAAGTTACAGTAAAAAGTTACGAATAAAATAGTGCTACGTTGTTTTTGTTCGGGGAATCGGGGACAATAAATAGCAATATTAGAATATCAAATGTCAATATCACGTCATTGGCAATCAATCAAGAAATAAATATCAATCACATTTAAACAAAATTGCATTTAATTTTCACTGTAAATATTTATCAAAACATCAGAAACATATTTGTCTAGAGTTAAAGAAACCGTTTCCTTAACATAATTTTTTTATTCAACCAAAAGAAACTTTCAAATGAAATATTCTTTGAATTGAAGAATTTTTTTTCCGATTTTTCATAGTGAAATTTTTGTTTTTATACTTTTTAAAGATTGAAAGTAATATTTGACAGCATACAAATTTTTTAACATTATTCACGTAAATTATAAGGTGTAAAGTTACTTTATGCATATTTTATAGCCATCCCAGTTTTAGGCTATTGTTATTACATTACAAAACATTGGAATATACCTACAATTAAGTACATATATATAACTACTGGCAAATTACAGGTGGGCTATATACCCAGCAAAAAAGAAAGAATTGATACGGATTGATACGGTCGAGGTCAATCAGAAAAAAAATTGATAAAAAGTGCATGCGTCGAGACTTGAAACAGCGATCCATCGTGTATCAGTCCAGAGTACCCGCCACTGACACAGAAAAAACTGGGGGTACGAAATGTTGCAGGTAATCATTATTTGTGGGTAAAGTCGGCTAGGGTACACGGTAATGTCGCGCCGGGTAATTGATAAGTGGCTAAAGTATACCAGACTTTATCCTGGAGGAGGGTAACATGGGCGAAGTGTCACTTGCTGATTTTATGTTTCTAGAACCGGCTATAAACAATGATCTGTCGCATATTTGCGCGTATAAGGCACTCCAAAAGGATGATACTTAACATTAAGTAGCGAATTAATCGCCAAATTTTCGACTTACCACATTTTATTCATCAAAATAAATTTGACAGTAGATACAGAGTTTAAAAGTCGCCATGGTCTTTGGAGTGAATAGGTGCGTTGAAAAAAAAAACAAGTGTAAGTCTCGGCTTGGGAATTTCCAAAGATATGGTTGTCACAGCGGAAACATTTCGGTAGGTATTTGAAACAAATCATTCTCCGTTTAATCGCAGAAATCTGTGCATGTCAATGGTTAATTAGCAATTTTGCGATAATGGACAGGTACATATTTATTGAAAGTGGCGGATCGGTACTTGTGTTTTCCACAATGTCCTTGAAGAAGATTACTTTTTAGCGACCAGGGTTGCGTACGTAATATACCTTAGGTAATTTACGTCCCTAGTTTTTTTACATGTTATTTACGTTTTCAATATGGCGACTGCGCTTATGGCCCCGAGCACAATGGAGACCTGAAACCGAAACTTGAACCCGAAGATAACTCTGTCCTTTTTTACCTTACCTGCGGTAAAAAAGGACAGAGATATCTTCGGGTTCAGGTTTCGAGTTCGGGGCTCCATTGTGCTCGGACCCTATATGACTGACTTGCTTGGCAGCTTCTTAATTTATTAAAAAATTATTAGAGATGACAGACCCAGAAATTCCTTTTGGAAGGAGTTACATTTTATTTTAAAGAGGGAAAATGGAAAAAATTTTGCTTTTTGCCCCCGGTGCAATCGAGTGTTGTCAAATACGATTGAAATTAACTTTTCAGAACGCAATCACAAAAATGGCGTGCTTTCATGCCTCCATAGACAAACGCAAAAGTACGGTTTTTGAGCGGCGTTTGGCGGTGCGTTGGATGAGTTAGAAAAATAGGGTTCAGTGAGCACGGCGTGACGTAGAGTTCAAAAAAGAGCTTTGTTTGTGCATGCTCCGAGTATTTTCGTAACGCTAGAGTTTGTCAGAGAGAGTCCGTGGTAGACAAAGATAGAAAGAGAATTCATGGCGTATTGGTCAGTTGATGTTTCTAACGAAGAGTATAGCGTGTTCCTATCGCCTCGCACATTATTTTGTTCTCAAAAGTATCGTTCGTGACTCCTGCGGACTGACGGCTTTTCTTTTTGAAACTCGCGCCATGTTTTTTAAACTCGTCTCCGGTTCCGGCGCCTACAACGCCCTCACCTACGAGTCGTTACAAAAACATTACGCTCGTTTCAAAAAGGCCGTCAATCCACACTATTTACGAAATGTACTATACTCTACGTCTTTTCAGTGGCGGAACTTCCTGAGGGTCTTTTTGTTTGAAGATGTTTCTAAACTTACAAGAAATACGAAGTCAGAAGATTTTAAAAATTAAATACAATCAGTTATATTAACAAAGGATCAACAATATTTACAAACCTGTGAGCTAGAAGACAGTCATAGCTAGTATTTTTTTAAAATACTATTATAAATTGAGCATTTTGAAACTGCTTGATTTTCAACTTTCAACCGCTCAAACTTCACTTCTTCTCAACGGATTTTTGTCCACTTTTCCTCCTAGCTTTTGATTTACTCATTTCTTAAATTTTCTTTAAAAAATGCACTTAATTTTGCAATTATTGCATTCCGGAATAAGTGAGGTTATAGTATGCTCTTTTCCATCACCCACCATTCAAGTCCGCCATTATTCACGTTTATTACATTTTCTACGTATAATACGTAAAATACGTATTATACGCATAAAGGTTCGAGTTACGAGTAACCGTGCGACCTTCAAGGTGTATTTACACGCTCTGTCTGCTCGTCGTCAGCCAGCCAACATATCGAAATATCCATTCGCACCTCAGGAAAATTCAGTGAAATATAGTAATATTTTAGTTATCTTCCAGTGAGTTCCAGAAGATAACTAAAATATTACTGTATTTCACTGAATTTTCCGGAGGTGTGAATGGGTATTTCGATATGTTGGCTGACTGACGACCAGCAGACAGAGCGTGTGAATACACCTTGATAGAGACTACCGGCCGAGCGCAGTAGCACAATTGGCGCAACGATCAAATGTTGATGAAGTATTTTATGCTGTGCCGTCAGTTAGCAAGATGTCTGCACGCTGAGGGCTAAGCAATAATACCAATCGCATGGTATGGATGTTTGGGTTTTTTGTCACCCGAAAAAAATATGTTTGAGGCTGATCCGATATTCAGGGCTCATTTACACCTCTGCTGGCAAGACTCTTTTCCTATCACTCTATCATGTGGCAATAGCATAAGTTTATGTCATTCTACAAACTTTAAATATTTTTAAATGAGCCGTAAATATCGGATCAGCCTCAAACATATTTTTTTCGGGTGACACATACCCAAACATAACCTAAAATTGTTTATACCTGTAACCTTACGAAATTTGCGACTTATCACCGGTTTCATGTTTTTAAATGAGGTATTTCAGGTTGGGTGGGGAACTAAAAGATGTCTATTTAATTAAATAGTTAATAGTTAATCTAAATACACTTATGGAAAAATATTTTTTTCCCAAGTTATAAAAAGAAATTAAGTTCCATCCTATGCAATTGGTATTATTGCTTAGCCCTCAGCGTGCAGACATCTTGCTAACTGACGTCACAGCATAAAATACCTTATCAACATTTGATCGTTGTGCCAATATACCTTTTTATTTCAATTATTTTCTTGTGCGCATGCGCGAAAATGAATTGACCTTCCTGTCAATTTTTGGCTCTGTTGCTCGCGAATGCATAGGAAATGCAGTATTTTGTTTGAAAAACTAAAGTTTTAAATGGTATAACGGAGTGTTTATGAATGAAAATGGAAAAGGATAATGCGATACCAGTAATTGTAAAAAAAATGGAGTTGGAGCGCATAAAAGCTGCTGCTACGGATTGTGTAAAAGTGGTAGTCGCAGTAAAGATTACGTCGAAAAGACGGATTCTCAACAAATAGCTAAATTCATGCCGGAAAAAGATAAATTTTCAATGAATTAGTATAATTTTCAACCAAGAAGAATTAATTTCTATCAAAAAAGATCAATTTTCGACAAAAAATGGAAGTTACATTTTCAGTTTAAAAAATTCATTCTAAATAAGAAAAATCTTATTTTCGACCAAAAATATCAATTTTCAACTAATAAGATGAATTTTTAACAAAGAACATGAATTTCTAACCAAATATTTTAATTTTTAAAGGAATTTCCAACCAGAAACATGAATTACTCACCAAGAAGATTAAATATTCTTCCACAAAATTCGAATTTTTAATAAAATACAGGAATTTTAAACAGAATATTTGAATTTTTAACATAAGAAGATAAATTGTTAACCAAACATGTACGAGTTAAGTTTTCTGTTAAAACAATCAATTTTCATCTAGAAAACATAATCTTTAATAAATTAATAATTAAATTTTGAATAAAGGAAAAGGTTTTCAATTACAACGATTCTCATTTTTCTTTCCTCTTTCTTATTTTTATCCAAATAAACAAATTTTTTTATTTTGTTTTTCTAGGAACTGCAATAGGAGCATTTTGTGGTGTTTGTCCAAATTTGATCGTTGAATTCTGTTTTTTTTTTTACCAAAAAAGATGAATTTTCAACGAAATCGTTTGAATCATCAATAAGCAAAACAGATTAATTTTCAACCAAGCTGCGATTTTTAACCGAAATGATAAAATGAATTTCAACTTTAATTTGTCGAGAATTCACTAACTCTGTTAGTGAATTGTTCAATTTTCAACCAATCAGTAGCATTCCTCTCCAAGAACGGTGCAAGTTATACTAAAATAGATACATTTTTAATTAGATATACAAATTTACAAAAACAAATAATTGAATTTTCATTCAAAAAAGAATTCAGTTAAATTTTCAATACTAAGATATGAATTTTTAAAAAGTTGAATTTTCTACGAAAATGGTTGAAGTTCCAACCAAAAAAGACGAATTTTTAATGAAACAATTGCGTTTTTATCCAAGGAAGATGCAATTTCTACTAAAATCAATGAATTTTTTAAATAAAAAGACAAATTTTCAACAAAAACAAGTTGAATTTTCAAAGAAATAGTAAAATTTATAACTCAAAAGATAATCTTCAAGAGAAAACAACTTAAAAAAAGAAATATAAATATAAGGCAAATAAATTACTAATAAGAATAATATATTACTTAATATTCAACTGCCAGAATGTTGAACTTGTAACATTTTTAACCTAGAATCTTTTATGAAAGGGAATAGAAATATTTCATATTTATTCTTCTTGACAGTTATTTCGATTTATGGAAATTCACTGACTTTTAAAATTATTTTTTTGTAAATTCGGTGACTTCTCCTTGACGAATAAAATTCCCTGACTTTTTTTCAAATTGTTGTTGTCCAGGTTCGTTTTTCACTCACCAGATTTCTTTGGCGCGTACAGTTAAATTCATATGAAATTTATGTATACACTTACTGCCAGTTATTTGTTTTACTTGCGAATTTCCAAAAATTACGTAAATGAATGGAAGACACCCGCCCCCCCCCCCCCTACCGTAACGAATCGTAAGAACATATCTCTACCCCTCCCTCCCCCTTGAGCTTTTACGTAATTTAAGTAGGGTCCCTAAAAAGCAAACATTATTTGAATGAAAAGGGTTATCACAAATATTTCCGGTTAGACCAGATACTTCGATTTAATTTTAATACCTTTTCCATAAAGTTAAAAATATTTACGTTACGCGCTCAATTTCCGACAGACATTTTAAAATGTACATTTACTTTCTGAATGATCTTACAATAAAAAACTGCAATCCTTTCTTCAGACATTCTTCTCTATCTCGCGTTGTGATTCTAAAAATAGGATTTTTGTTTTCATATTATTTTTCATGGAAAAAACAAAAACTTCAACAAGTTTCCTTTCATACTTTTTACGTATATCGCATCTTTTGGCGAAATATTGGAATTTTCGATGTTTACATATGCATAGCCATTTTGATAAATAAATTAAAAACGACGAGTTCTGTTGAAAAGCGTTTTGAGGAAATTTTACAGGAATTTTTAAAAGCTGAAATTTCTCCAAAAACTTTTCCCCGCATTTCGCGTCGCTTGGCTAAAAATCTGAATTTTCGATATTTTACATAGTATTTTCGACAAATAAAACCAAATTACAAGTCCTATCAAAAAATGATGTAAGGAAATTTTGTACGACTTTTTAAAAACGATAATTCCTCCTCAAGGCTTCTTCCCGTATGTTGCGTTGTTTGGTTCAAAATTTGAAATTTTTTCGTAGTATTTCAGATGAATAAACCAAAAATGGCAAATTTCATCCAAAAATGGTTCAAGAAATTTCGTAATGAGACTTTAGAAGCTGTAATTCAACCATACAACTTTTTTCCGTAACTCACGCGGTTTTGCCGAAAATTTGTATTTTATTATTTTTCATAGTATTTTTGATAAATAAAACTGAAAATGACAAATCCTAACAAAAAATGCTCAGAAGAAATTTTGTAGGATTTTTTGCATATTATTTTCGAGAAATAAAACCAAAACATCAAGTCTTATAAAAAAATGATTGAGGGAGAAATTGTAGATATTTTGAAAAGCTTCAATTCTTCTTTTAAACTTTCTTCACGTATCTGTCGTTGGTTAAAAAACTGGCTCTTGTTTTTAGAATACAAAATGCTTTGGCATACAAAATTATTTAATTTTGTATGCCAAAGCTCGACGACTTGATTCGTTTATTTTTTCGAGAGTTATCATGTTTATGGACATACAGACATATGGACAGACGCAATCGCCAAAAGTTGATTTTCGGCTTCAGGGGGTCTCAAAACGTCCGTTCAAAAACTGAGGTGTAAAACTTCGGCCTATTATAATACTTTCTCAATCATAAATGATGAGAATGTAAAAATGATTACATATTTTAATGAGTGAATACTTATTTTATGCATTAGAATTGTAATTTTAATTAGAAATTCTAATTAAAGTTTTTAATTTTTTAATATTTAAATTATTCCCATTGGACAGTTTTCTATTTAAAATTATTACTTACATTTACACATTATTACATTATTACATTATTACATTTCGTAATTTTGAAGGCTTCAATTAAAAATCATTCAACATCGAAGGCTTTTAATTAGATATTATATATAATCTTCGTCGGTTATATTCGATTTTGTTTGACTTCGCAAGCGTTCCTCATTTGAAAGATCAATTCAATAATCAATTCAATATAAGTTAACATTTACATATTTGCCAAGACAAAGAAAGTTTTAAATGTAAGTGAAAATTTAGTACAAGTTTCTGGAGTTAATTTTTACATAGAATTGATTGTTGCAGTTTATTTCTAACCTAGGATTGATATTGATTAATTTGCTGCAAATTATTTAATAAAAAATTGCTGTAAGAAAATGAAAATCTAATACATGTTTCTTTATCCATTTTAGAGAAACATTTATATCATCTTTACTTAATACACCGGAATGTGAAATATCAATTGGAAAAATAAATATTTACCGAATTACAAAATTAGCATTAAAATTAATTTTTGTGGCAAAACTTTAACATTGTCACTAATTTATTTTTAGTACAAATCAAATAAGGATTAGAATTTCAAAACTATTATCATTTTAAACTAATGTGTTATTTTGTAAATTATGTCAGAATCCCCCCTTCTACTTTACTGATGTTTTGAGATAAAAGGGAGAAGCTGCAAGGATAATATATTTAAAATTGTTACCCTTAGAGCTGCAGAGCAGCGATTTAACCTACAGAGAAAGAGTAGAGGAAGGTAGTACAAAGAGGGCAGTAGCTACGGACCGCACGAAAGTAGTTGCTATATATATTTTCCCCCCACTCCGCCGCCACTTGCCGCATCTAGGTGTATAATATCTTTGTTATAACCAGCCCTATGCATCGCCCGTGTATGTGTATGTGGTACTTGTTCTCTTAGCATCCGGAGGGGTATCGTAGTTCAAATAAATCCAATAGATGGCGTTCTGAACGCGTAGGCCCGTGTTTGCATTGTTATGTATAGCAAAAATACTAAGATTTATTTAAAACTCGATACTTTTTATAAAAATAAATGAAGAACATAGATTTCTGTAACAATAAGCGCAGCTGTAATTATTAATAATAAAAAATTCATGAAAACATGTAATTTATTATTAGGAAAATTGAATATAAAGATGAGTATTTTGAAAACGGTTTGAATTGTATTTATATTTCTCTATTATTTATTTTGCTAATGTAATTAATTAATTTCATAAAAAATTGCAATTGTTGCCATTTTTCAACATTTATTGATATCATTTAATTAATAATAGTGTTCAAGATTTACATGCAATTTTTCTTGTCCTTATTAATTCTATTTGTTTTCATGTATTTCTAATTTAA
>CAKNXH010055429.1:19075-41009 GCA_932178445.1 Andricus quercusramuli
ATAAGTGGTGGTCAAATTAAACGAGAGTGGCTCATGTATTCTCAATCTACTGGAAAAGTATACTGTTTTCCATGTGTTCTTTTTGGTGGAGTTCAAAGCCAATCGCAATTTCAAACAGGATTTTCTGATTGGAAAAATGCATCGTCTAGAATTCAATCCCATGAGAATAGTACAACGCACCGAGAATATGTACAAACACTGATTAGTAGACGGCGTATTCAGGGCCGAATCGACACCTCGTTGGAAATTACAATCAACAAAGAAAGAGAATATTGGCTGAAAGTTTTACAAAGAGTGGTCTCAGTGATTAAATTTTTATCATCCCGCGGATTGGCATTTCGTGGTGACGATGAAATTCTTGGTTCTCAACATAATGGCAACTATTTGGGGATTTTAGAATTACTTGCGGAGTACGATCCGTTCCTTAGTTCGCATTTGGCTAAATATGGTAATGCTGGAAGAGGAAGACAATCATATTTGTCCTCAACAATTGCGAGGAACTCATTGAAATATTGGGAAGTAAGGTTTTGAAATTTATTGTTAATGAAATTATTGAAGCCAAGTATTTCTCAATGAGCGTCGATTCGACACCAGATATTCCTTATTTCGATCAGTTGACTGTCGTGCTGAGATACGTTTCTATTAAAGGATTCTGAAAAAAAAGAAAATGCCGTAATGACAGTATTCTGGGCTGCCATACTGAATCGAATCAATGATGTCAGCATATCTTTACAAAACCCAACTATTGAACTTCGAACAGCAGTCGATCTTTTAAAATCACTTCTAGATTTTTTGCTTTCGCAGAGAGAATTATTTGACGACTACGAAATGAAGGCAAATGAAAAAACAGATACCGAATACAGTAATGAAAATCAGCATGTGCGAGGAAGGAAAAGGCATCACAATGATGGATCTGCAGAAGAAGTTGTGCTCAGGGCAAGAGAGAAGTTAAAAATTGGAACATATTTTCCAGTACTAGACAAACTGTATGCAGAATCGTCGCGGCGACTAGAAGCTTATCGAGAAATTAACTCTTTGTTTGGATTTCTAACAGATTTCTTGACAAAGTCCGACGATGAAATTCAGGAGGCTTGTACAAAATTTCATGAACGTTATTTCGAGGACATTGAGCCTGAGCTTATAAACGAAATGGTGCAGTTCAAGTACTTCATCTTACAATTAGAGGATCCGCCGGGCAAAGCTAACATTGTACCTGCCCAAGAATCGTTTAAATTGATTTTTGATAATATGGTACAATCAACTTTCCCGAATGTAATGATAGCGTTACAAATATATAGGAGTCTGATGATATCAAACGCCACGGGAGAACGAAATTTTTCAAAATTGAAATTAATAAAAAACAGTCTCCGTTCAACAATGTCTCAGAACCGTTTAAATTCATTGTCAATAATGGCCATTGAAAATGACGTATTAGAAAAGGTCAACTTCCAAGATGTTTTGAAAGATTTTGTTTCCAACAAAGTTAGAAAAGTTAATATTTAAACTTATTGTAATGCACAAAAACAATAAACATCTTGAAAGTTGACTTTTCCAATTTGTACTCCACAAAACTGCTTTCTTTAGTTTATTGTATTTTATTGCATTCACCAAAATTATATTAGAAATAACCAAGTCGCGCTTTATTTCTCTTTCCTGACCCATCATGAAACCTGGATCATCACCTATCTATAACGTATTCATTAAGACCATTTCAAAAAAGCTAACGAGTCAGGTAAGGCGATGCTGCAGCATCAAGTCAAAGTAACCATTTTGTAACAATAACACATAAGACATTGAAGTAATACATGAAGAAAAAAGGGGTACTTTTTCTATGTTGGCATTGGTATTTTTCTAATATCAACATAGGATATTTTACTATGTAACATATGCATTATTCCTATGGCATATAAGGAAAATCCCAATGTTAACATAGGCATTATCCCTATGGCAACGTGAGGTTAAATCCTATGTTAACATAGGAATTATTCTCATGTACATACATTCCAAAAACAATAATCGATGATTATCAATGACGATTAATGATCAATAATCATGATTAATCATCATTAATTTCAATAAAAAATTTTGTTTTCCATGGCAACTTAAAATTTTCCTTAATACACTTCGAATTTTCTTAGTAATAAATATTTTGAAACAGAAAACCAGAAGAATATTTTCGTTTTGTAATTTCAAAAAATTGTGAGCATTTACCATTCGAAAAATATCAAATTATAATTAGGAATGATTCTTAATAAATGAATTCTACGTTTATTGTGTGGTTTGTTTGCTCATTTCACCTGCCTATAGTCTAAATCCGACAAAAATGTGAAATATGTAGTTTCCAAACGATTTTTTTCGAATTAGATAGGAAAAATTCCTGTGTTGAAATAGTCAAAATCCATATGCTAATATAGGTATTTCTCCTACGGTAACATAGGAAAAATACCTCTTTTTCCGCACAGGATTCCTGGAGTCGATCATCTGGAAGTTACTCACATCCCTTCATCAACCTGGAGGGACGTTATTGCATTGCCTAGGGGCCCGGACAGGGTTAATCCGGCTCTGGAGATGTCGACCTTCAACGTGCCGTTTGGAGGGAACCAGTAGCGGACAAAGATGGTCACTGTCTGCTCCGGACACTAACCTACGTAATGTCTCTATATCTATATCTATATCTATAGCTTTAAGTTTAAACTTTCAGAACAATAAATAATGTCAATGTGTAAGTAAAGAGATTTTGTTATTTAATTTTTTAGAATAATATTCACCTTTATTACAACTTTCTACGATAATTAGAAGCTGAGAACGTGACTCTGTTTATTAATGTTTATAGGAGAATAAGTTATTATTTTACTCGAAAGTAGCTGACGCCAAGTTGTTATACAAGACTTATACTATTGATGTACTCATTTTGAGAACACCATCTTTTTAATTCCTGAAGGTACAACAGGTGAAAGGAACAATGGAAAAAAGAATGAAAAATGCGCATAACATGGCAAATATGAACATTTGAATAAAACTTTCCTCAGTAATATTGAAGTACACCTGCAGGGGAGTATTTTTTCTCTCTTGACAATTTTCGAAAAAATGACTTCCTGGACATAAAAACAGCTTTTGATTGTTCTCGTATTTCTTTAATCGATGTTTTCTCCGAATGTATCAATTTTTTCAAAAAATGATATAGAAATGAAATTATTCATCTTTCGAAGCAGAACAACTTTTGTTTGAAACTTTTTCCTGTAAAATCAATATCAAGAAATTTTACCTGAATTTCCAGCACCTTTGAAGGTGCCAGAAAGCACTTTATGACACAGATAAGTGCCTGAAAATTCGCACGTGCTCTTTATATGTCATCTTCTACATGTCGACAAATTTTCAAGCTTGAACCAGTAAGCCCAATGAACCATAAAAATTGGCACCTTTGACACCTCGCCATCGCTCACCGGCCCCACTCAGAGCTTTCAGGCACCCATTTTTGCGTTCGTCATCCTAAGTCGAACCTGTCAGGTGAAAATAGTCCTTGAACCTGTGAGTACATCATTTTTGTCATGGGCTCCTGGTCTATAACAGTACTATTATATTAATATATAAAAGCATTTCAATTTGAAGGCATACAATTTTTTTAAGTAAACGAATTAAAATTATGTCTTTTCATTTTCATTACAAATCGCCTAACAAATTAAACGTAAAAATATATATAATATACAGAGTGCACAATCTACCCTGTTTTTCTTAGTTTCTCCCTGTTTCTTGAAATTCCTCTTTTTCCCCTATTTTCAAAAAGCTTCCCCTTTTTCCCCTTTTCTCTTCAAATACACGATATTTGAAAATACAATATTTGAACTACACCCATAACATTACAAAATATATAGGACTTTTTAAATAAGTATTAGAAGGTGAACACTTTATATACCTACCTAATTTAAAAATGGAATATTCAAAATTCATCAACTGCAATGTAAAATTTAACGATTTTAAATTCAAAATATTTCGTATTGGTTCAAAAATTATGACGAATTTGTTATATTTACAGCTTTTACTAGTGAACAATAATGAAAATTACGAAATTCATTACACATTCAAAAAAAAATCATGTGCGTCCTAAACTATGACCCAAGACAGATTTATGTGTAAATATCTTCGGTAAACGTTGACTGAAATTGAAATCTTACATAAAGCAAATAATAACTCACGCACATGTGGGAGTATAAAAATTTCTTTTCTCTTATAGATGGGGCGTTATTTCTCAAATGTACCCACTCAAAAAGTCGAAGTTGTCTGATCTAAGTTAAACTTACACAAAGTGTTGCGCTATTGGATAGTAGTATATGGGGAAAAAATTTTGTCATTCGGATAAGTATTGACCGAGGGGGAGGGGGTAAAAGTTTTGGGATTTTCGTGGATATCGTCTGTTTCGGCAATTTTTAACTCTTCTAATAGCGATGAAAAAAATTTTGTCTAGTACAATTACGATAGGTTTTTTCACGCCCTTTCGATTGGTGCTACGCATTTTATCGAAAAATAAATATTTGACCTTCAAAAATGAAGGTCAAAAATAAATTTCACTTTTTTTGGAAAAAGGCACGTTTTTTGAGTTTTTTTTTTTGTCTTAAAAGAAAGCCCAGGGTTTTTCCTATAAGACCATGTAGATAAGAAAGTGGGATTCAAATTTTTAATGTATGAAAATGAGCGTTGAGTACTCCGGTACGCTCGTGACACTGGCGCTAGTGCCCCGCAGCGCACCGTGGTGCCTTCATGGTATTGTTTTTTTTCAAAAGTAATAATATATGCTAGTATATTTGAACGCTCTCTGCATTTCGCAGGTTTGAGACTGCCATTATTTAAATGCCTGCATTACGTTCACTGATGAATTTTGAAAAAATTTTGAATTTTGGAAATTCTAGTTATTGAATAAGAGGTCGGGTCGAAAAAGTGGTTTTATGGATTAATTAAAATTGAAGCTTGGAGATTTTTTTTTGCTGATGTCTGGTCTTCTATCTGCCTTTCTTTCCGCCTTTCGTTTTTTTAGTGACAGTTGTTTTCACTTTTTTTCCAATTTTCGTTTCTTCTCTTTTGGGAAGTAGTCGCATTCCGTGGCTTTAGCAGTGGCTTCGTGCTCTTCCTTGCTACTAAAAATGATTTCAGTTTCCTTGCAGTACTTCTTTGCCCACTGAAATAGAGATGAAGCATTTAGAATGCGATCTTCAAGGAAACACTGTAGGCTAAACCTTGCTGCATTTCGTTTAACATTTGCCCCTATACCATCACATGCACCCTTACCATGAGCGGTAGGATGGTAATGCCACTCAGCTGGAATTCCGAAATCTGCCTTGTGAGCTAGGATATTAGTAAAATCGCTCTTGTTCTTAAAATGCTGACCTGCTCCATCGGAGACGCAGTAAACCTTTTGGACTAAAAAATTTGCCTTAAGATAATTCAAAAGTATCTTCTGGTACTCATAAACGGCAACAGTGTCATGACTCAAATTGTCTGATATGATTGCCATGCTTTTGTGCTTGAGTTCTCCATCTTTTACATAATAAATAACTACTGTGAATATTGTGGCCTGATCATTATTCCAGTGAAATCCTTGCACCGAGTTTTGGAGCACAAACTTAAAGTTCTCAGCGAAATCAAATGAGATAACGAATTCACCATTTTTCAAAGTTATCTTTAGATTTTTGAAAAATAATGACTACTCTGTAGCAAGGAAATGATTCGTTCTTAGCTTCAGCAACGCTTCACAAAGCTCATTCACATATTCATCAACATTCAGCATCAGCCTCTTTAAAGTACATCTGTCAGTCTGCAGCCAAGAATCAAATTTGATTTCTTCCAAATCCTCCTCATCAAAAGCTTCAATCAAGTTATCTTTAATTTCAGTAACACCCAGGCAATTTTGGCATTCTCCTAATTGGCAGGACCTAAGTGGCATTACCATACCTACTGAAGATGGGAGACTTCAATTGAAAAGATTTTCTTCAGCCACGGAATGCGACTACTTCCCAAAAGAGAAGAAACGAAAATTGGAAAAAAGTGAAAACAACTGTCACTAAAAAAACGAAAGGCGGAAAGAAAGGCAGATAGAAGACCAGACATTGCGAGGAAGGCAAGGCGATACGAGCGTGCGGCTTAGAGATAAGGAATGGATGGATGTTAGTTCTTAAGGGTTAGTTTTAAGGAAATTCTGTAAAAAATGGATGTGTAAGCAAGTCAATTTTTTAAGGCCAGCAGGCTGAAAAATAAACGTTTATCTATCTATCTATCTAGAAGACCAGACATCAGCAAAAAAAAAATCTCCAAGCTTCAATTTTACCTAATCCATAAAACCACTTTTTCGACCCGACCTCTTATTCAATAACTAGATTTTCAAAAATTCAAAATTTTTTCAAAATTCATCAGTGAACGTAATGCAGGCATTTAAATAATGGCAGTCTTAACCCTGCAAAATGCAGAGAGCGTCCAAATATACTAGCATATATTATTACTTTTGAAAAAAAACAATACCATGAAGGCACCACGGTGCGCTGCGGGGCTCTAGCGCCAGTGTCACGAGCGTACCGGAGTACTCAACGCTCATTTTCATACATTAACAATTTGAATCCCACTTTCTAATCTATATGGTCTTATAGGAAGAATCCTGGGCTTTCTTTTAAGACAAGAAAAAACCAAAAAAACCTGTCGTTTCTCCAAAAAAAGTGAAATTTATTTTTGACCTTCATTTTTGAAGGTCAAATATTTATTTTTCGATAAAATGCGTAGCACCAATCGAAAGGGCGTGAAAAAACCTATCGTAACTGTACTAGACAACATTTTTTTCATTGCTATTAGAAGAGTTGAAAATTGCCGAACAGACGACATCCATGAAAATCCCAAAACTTTTACCCCCTCCCCCTCGGTCAATACTTATCCGAATGACAAAATTTTTTCCCCATATACTACTATCCAATAGCGCAACACTTTGCCCAAGTTTAATTTAGATCAGACAACTTCGACTTTTCGAGTGGGTACACTTGAGAAATAACGCCCCATATAATGTCGTGCAAAAGTTTCTGGACAGTTATTTTCCAATAGGATAATAATCCTAATCTAACAATGTAGCAATAACCCTACTTTAATAATAATAAACTGTAGATTTTCTCTCCATTGACATATTCGGCATATTTTGCCGGATTTGAATGTTCTTTTCCGGTATATTTTATCGTGTACTAAATTGAATTCTGAAAAATTTATTATGAATTCCAAACGATTCTAGATTAATTCCAAACAATTCTAGATTAATTTCAAATAGTTGAAAAATTGATATTTGCAAAAATATTTCGGACAATAGAAAATTCAATGGAGATCGTGATGACAGATGGAGGTTATGTGTCATCTTTATATATCTGTATTCCTTGCCTGATCTTAATTTCCTCTTCCGGCAGATTTTCCCGGATTTTAATTTTCTCGTCCGGAATATTTTTAATATCATCATTTTCCGTCAATTATCACGAATTTCAAAAATTTCAACAACTTTCATAAATTTCCATAAACTTAATAAATTTCAACAACTTTTATAAATTTTAACAAATTTCATAATTTTTCCAAAAATTTCATAAATTCCCACGATAATGATAAATTTCTATAAATTTTAGAAATTATGGTAATTCATCAAACTTTTCATACATTTTGAAAATTAAAGGGAAATGGCCCGAGAGCTCCTGCTCTTGCAGTCAGCCGCGTTGCTTTGGGCTAACTCCCCAATGCAACGAATTATGCGGTTACGACACAAGTATCGCGCAGTGCCACCCACAATAGGCCTCTCTCGGATGGAGGCCATGGTTCAGTTGGGAGTGGCAATAGGAACAAACCGAGGCGACGACCAGGCAATGACCCCGGACAAACGCGAGAACATCGATTTAAATGGTCGGACCAACTCAGGAGGGACCTTCTTACCTGTTGGCAAAGAAGCTCACCGGCGCGGAGAGGATTCATGAAGAGGTTGCATGACCGTTGGGGCAATATGCACCCGGAATATGCTCATAAAACGCCTCAGTATTTGAGAGATCAGGTATCCTTCTTCCGAAAAAACGGATATGAAGCTGTTTATCAACAGGAAGAGGAGCAACATCCTCCAGCGAACATTCCACCCGTTCCAGCAAGACCACCTTTGCAGATAGCCGATAATGTCAACATGAGAAGTAGGAGATCTATCCACCAAAAAGTCTTACTCAGGATGGACAAATTAGCTGAAGCTAATACTGCTCTCCGCGATTTGCTCCCCGAAGATGTTAATCTCTGGAATCTGAACTGTGTAGTTTACGAGAAGGCTTCAGTTCAAAATTGAAACGGCGAGACGGCATGCATCAAATGTTCAGTGCGTGATTAGCTACATAACAGCAAATAAAAAGTTCACTCCAAAAGTTAGGGCACTTGCTCGAAACTTGAGAAAAGCAAATCACACGCTGAACAAGTGTAAACTGTCGACCATCAAGCAGCACTGGACGCAAAAAGTAAGATCTCTTTCAACAGCGAAACAGCGCCTTGAACGGCGAGTTAAGTGGGTATAGGAAAATTCCACCTTTTCTACTAATCCTTCCCGTCTGTTCAATAAAGCGTCATGTGTAGTTAAAAATCCGCCTAGTCGAGAAGAGATTCAAATCTTCTGGGAGCAAGTATATGGAGATACTTATCAGCTAAATGAAGACGCTTCCGATATATCACTCTTTCGTAACTTTTGCCAAAGGCAAAGGTTACAAGATCCAGAGGAAGAGTGTCCACTAATTACTGCTGAAGAAGTGAAGAAAGTTATCGCTAGAACTAAGAACTTTTCGGCGCCAGGGCCAGATAAAATCAACAACTTTTGGTGGAAGAAGTTTACTTCTACGCACCAACATCTAGCTCGGATATTTACTACTTTTTTAAACGGAGAACAACCCGTCCCGCAGTGGCTAGTGGAAGGACGCACGGTATTGATCCCTAAGGCCGGAGATTTGTCATGTCCAAAGAACTACAGGCCCATAGCTTGTTTAAACACCAGCTACAAGCTATTCACTGGCATCCTCAAAGAGAGGATATTGACATCTATCGAGCCGGTATGGAGTGCAATAGTCGAACAACGTGGATGCAAGAGAGGGCTGGCAGGTTGCAGGGAGAACCTGTTAATAGACAGGTGTATTACCCAGGACTCGATCAGGTATCGACGCAATCTGTCCATGGCTTGGATTGATTACCGTAAGGCATTCGGTAACACGAACCATGAGCTTCTTATCAAGCTCCTTGAGTGCATGGAGGTGCATCCAAAAATAGTGAGATGCATAGAAGAGCTTATGCTCTTGTGGCGGACAAGATTTGTCATAACATCTGACAAAAGACATGTGACTACAAGCTTTGTTACATATAAGAGGGGGGTCTTTCAAGGAGACTCTCTAAGTCCGATACTTTTCTGCATTTCCCTCTTGCCTCTATCTATTGTGCTCCGAGGCAAAAACTCTGGATACCTATGTGGCCCGCCGAGCAGAAGAGAATATAAGGTCAACCACCTTTTATACATGGACGACCTTAAACTCTTTGCTTCCTCAAAAAAGGACCTTAACATCCTTGTAGATGCGGTAAATAGGTATTCTAAAGCGATTGGCATGAGCTTCGGACTGGACAAGTGTGCCTGTGTCCACCTACACCAAGGAAGACTAGAAACTACATCATCCAGTGACGATCAGGATATTCAACTCATAGGCGGAAATACCATTCAACATCTTGGTATTGGAGAAACATATACATATCTTGGAATACCGCAAGCGGAAACCCAAAATGTGCATAACTTGAAAACGGCCCTTGGAAAAAGGTATCGCCAAATTCTCAGAAAAATTTGGGCTTCCGAATTATCTGGAAAGAATAAGATCCAGGCGACCAATATGCTGGCCGTTCCTATACTGCTCTACACGTTTGGTGCAGTAAAATGGAACGTCGATGAGTTAAAACAACTTGATCGAAGCACACGCAAGATGATGACAATTCAACGAAGTCTTCATCCTAGATCTTCCGTACCTCGAATATATCTCCCTCGCGATAAAGGAGGTAGAGGATTGCTAAGCTTAGAGTGTCTTCATCGAAGAACGGTTCTGGCTACAGCCTGTTTAGTTCTAAAAAGCACGGATTCCCTTATGCGACTCGTACATCAACATGAAGTCGCCAATGCTGCGGTGTTTCTATACCATGCAGCAGATAGGGCCGCAGAGGAGCTTGACCTCCCATTTGATTCCAGCGACATTACACATGGCCTAGCATCACTAACACCTCTGGTGCTCAAAAGTCGTATACAGGAAGCAGAACATACGCTTCTACTAAGAGAACATGCTGAGAAACCCCTCCATGGTAAGTTCTACGGCATCCTACGTAGAGAAGAGCTCTCGATGGGTCTGACCAACATGTTTCTCAAGTCTGCTGGATTGAGATCGGAGACCGAGGGATTTCTTTTTGCCTGTCAAGACGGCGTCATAGACACCTTAGTTTACCGCGAGCGCATAATGAATATACCTGTACGCGATACCAACTGCCGAGCGTGCAAGCTAGAGCCCGAAACACTTGGACATGTTCTCAGTGGATGCTCTAAATATGCACGCTGCGCGTACATAGAGAGACACAATGCAGCTCTAAAAGTGATATATTACCATCTTAGGCATTTCTATGGTGTTGATCTATTGCCCGTCTTGCCATACGCCAAGGGGGAACTCGAGTCAGTCGTGGAGAATGATCAGTGTAAGATCTACTGGAATTTCTCATTCTCCACCACTCAACGTATCAGTGCTACGAAGCCTGACATTGTCCTCCAAGATCTGAAGAACAAGATCATTTACGTGATTGAATTCTCGGCACCAGCCGATGGTAATATCACGGCAAAGGAGGGAGAAAACAGGCGAAATATCAAGCACTTCTTTTCGAGCTGAGTAAGCTGTACCAAGGCTACAAAGTCCATCTTATAATTCTCATAATCGGCTGCCTTGGAGGTATGAAAGCTTCATTTATTAGCCAACTCAACAAGATTCCGGCTTGCCAGCGTCAGGCTCATTTCATCGCGAACCGGATGCAAAAGGCTGTTCTCCTGGGATCACTCCATCTGGTCCGTCAACACTGTTCCTCTTAAATTCTACAAAGATTGGTAGCTCTAAAAAAGTATCCAGAGGTGAAACCTTCATCTCCAACTGTCTTGTCTGCCGCGTAAGGTCATCCGCGGCTAGAGACCTGACTCCAGGGAACAGTGCTGCTCGATGTTATCACGCGTAAATTTCCCGCTCTTGCTTACCTTCTAGGACAGAAGGAGCAGAAGCGGATGACGTACACGTTCCAGTAGCTTTGGGATTGGTTTCTTTAAGGAATCATGATCGAAGCTTCCGGAGCCTACAACTTTTCAAAATTTTTTTCCCTACCGAAGGTGTTCTCGCGTTGTCGTCGCGGTAGGGCTTGATCTTTCCTCTCATGAATTTGACGGCTATGTTGGCCGTAGCATTGCTACTGACAGGGTTTCTTGTGCCAGACAGGCAGAAAATAAAGAGGAAAGTGACTAAGAGGAACATTAAAACCCATAAATAATAATGGAGAGTTTTTAAAAAATTTTGAAATGCTTGTCGCTACCCGAGGATCGTCGGGCGTCCCTGGAGCCACCGCTGGGGGCCACAGCATGCGCGACGGTGGTGATGGTGAGCTGCGAGATGGTCAGGCAGATCTCACTAATCAAGCAGCTGGCCAGCAAGAACATCTGCGACATACGGTAAGCAGTGAAACATCAACTGCGTCTGCTGAGGATGCTTTGCCTAGCGTTAGCTATTTGCAGCCAACCACTTCAACAGAAATACCGTGGGAGAGCATCAAGTGGGATACCACAATGAATGAGGAATTGATGCGTCTCTATTATGAAAGTGCGAAGTTTGAAACATCACGAAAAAAAGGACAAAATTTCAGAACGAAATTTGCCGCAAAGTATCCTCAAATAGAGAAAGTCGCATTGAGGGATCTTATCGCTAAGGTGAAGGACATCAAGACTAATCTACTCATCTCAGAAGATCGAGCAATGGAGATTAAACAGCAGGTTGATTTGGAGTGGAAGAACAACGGCAATGAACAGCAGTTAGAGGAAGCCGCGTCACACGAACAAGTAGTAGCAATTGATGTTCTTTCTCAACCTGGTGATGATCCAGCACCACAACATCCTCCGGAGGTAGATGGCCTAATACAACCAGTGCCAGAAGCCGAGGTTCAACAACCAAGGAAGCGATTAAAATGGACATACCATATGAACAGAGATGTGATGCACTTTTATTTTTTGGCAAAGAAAAGTGGGCAAAGTGTAAGGAGAGAACATCATCGTCTCTTCTGGCTTAAGTACTCAGGGCTAGCCACAAGAATAAATGAGCAGAATCTAGCAGATCAAAAACGCTCAATATCTGTAAACAAATTGCTTTCGTCTGTTGAAATAGCTGCCATCGAAATGGAAGTGGAACAGCAGCTTCCTATTGATGAACTTCCATTGGAAGATGTGGAAAACGAAAACTTGATTGCAGCTGAAGACATAGGTGCTAGGGATAATGAGCAATAAATAAATAAAGTACAAATAAATAATCAAGTACCGGATGGACTAGAACCACATCCGGATATTATAAACGATGATATAAACAGCGAAGTCCCAGAAAATCTACAGCACCTTGAAAGGAATTTTGGTCATGCTCTACTAGATTTCAGACATGTAGAACCAACACAACGGCATTCACTGCCCAAGATGAACATCACAAATGATCTGCGTGCACTAATAGAACACGTAAACAGTAAGGTTTTACCTATGCATTTGAACGCAACACAAAATGCGTTAGAGGTGCAAACTCTTGGATACTGTGCAGCTGTGGCAACCATTAGAACGTTGGGCCGCAGAACTAGGCCTATAAATGCAGTCTTCGCCTCAAGACAGGAGCGAGATCCGCCATAGAAGATCAGGTTGGATATGGATGTCAGCAAAGTAAGGTGCAAATTGGGTCGACTGACTCAATATAGAAAGGAAATCGAACCAGAAAGCTGATACACCATGTTATTAAAATCATCCACCCTTGGTACATCGAGACATTGACACCAGCAATATTGGACGAGATTATAGACTCCCAGCGGCAAAGACTTGATGTTCTTACTGCTAGACTGCGTCGGTACAAGAAAAGTAGTGCAAGAAGGCAACAAAATCGAACCTTTCAGGCAGATGAAAGAAGGTTCTATCGTGAACTGAGTGTAAAGCAAAATAACCAGCAAGACACCGAAGTCCCTCAATTGGAAGACATGACTAACTATTGGTCAGATGTTTGGGGAAAAACTAACAGAAGCAATTTGAACACTGCGTGGTTCCAACTAGAGAAAGCGAGAGCAAGCAATAACCCTGAAATGGAGCTGAGGAACATCACAGCTTTAGATGTTTCAGCGGTTTTGAAAAAAGCATGTAACTGGAAAGCTCCAGGTCCGGACATGGTGCACAATTTTTGGTACAAGTACCTGACTAGTGTGCATCCTGCGTTGGCACGGTGTTTTCAGAAGATCATCGAACATCCAGATCTGATGCCAGGCTTTATGATGCAAGGTACTACGTATATGTTGCCTAAAAAACCAGACGCTCAAAATCCATCTGAATTTCGACCGATAGCCTGTCTTCCAACAATATATAAATGTCTTACAGCTATCATAGCAGATAAGGTATATTCTCACTGCGACGAGAATGACATCCTTACAGAAGAACAAAAAGGATATTGTAAAAACTCCCGAGGCAGTAAAGATCTAGTCACCATAGACGCTGTTGCAATGACGCAAGCTCGTAAATACCAAAGGAACTTGCACATGGCATACATTGACTACAAGCAAGCGTTTCCTTCCGTACCACATGACTATTTGCTTGAAGTCTTAAAAGTATACAAAATTTGTCCACGCATCATTGACTTCCTAAGTCGTGCGATGATGCTTTGGGGTACAAGAATCAAGTATTTTGATCATGGACAACCAAGGATAACTAGATCAATACGCATTACGACGGGTATATTCCAAGGAGACTCCTTCAGTGCATTATGGTTCTGTTTAGCGTTAAAACCACTGAGCAAAACTTTAAATAGCATGTCTCATGGGTTTCGAGTAAATGATAATGAGGATGGTCATCAAGTGACCCATCTTCTGTACATGGATGACCTGAAGCTATACGCTAGTTCGGACGAGAAACTGCAGCAAGTGATTGATGTTACAAAGCAGTTTTCCAATTATATCAACATGGAGTTTGGACTAGATAAATGCCGAACAGTGCATTTAACCAGAGGAGAATTAGGTACCGCAGAGATAGACAACGATTTCGGGAATGACATCGAGGCAATGGCCGAGGGCGAGTCATATAAATACCTGGGTATTCTCGAATCTAAGGGTATTCAGAATACGATAGTTAAGGAAAGCCTAACGACTGCCTTCACGAAAAGACTCAGATCGGTTCTGAAGAGTTCTCTTAACTCGGCAAACAAGATCAGGGCAATCAACACCTGTGCCATCCCTGTTCTCACGTACTCCTTTGGGCTCATCAAATGGTCGAACACTGACCTCAAACGATTAAACAGAATCATCCGCGTAGAAATGACGAAACACCGAATGCACCACAGTAATTCGGCGATTAAAAAGGGTAGTTCTACCACGACATAGAGGGGGTAGGGGCATTGTAGATGTCAGAAAACTGTATGAGTCACAAGTTATACAGTTGCGAGACTATTTTAACAGCAAGCGAGATGTTACGCTTTACAACACCTTCTGTAAAGCGAGTATTGACTACACGCCCTTGAATTTGTCCTCAGAGGAGGCCTTGAATATCAGGGCAGAAACCATAGAGGAATTAGAAACGCAATGGAGACAGAAAGCCATCCACAGCGAACACCCCAAAACGCTAGATCAATATGAAGTGGATAGTGAGGCATCCAATATTTGGTTGAGAAAGGGACTCCTGTATCCCGAAACGGAAGGATTCGTCATTGCGATTCAGGATAGAGTTGTCAGCACCAGGAATTATCGCAAACACGTGTTACATCAAGACGTGGTTGACCGGTGCCGATTATGTGGATATACCAACGAATCCATTGAGCACATTATTGATGGTTGTCGCGTAATGGCTCAAAGAGAATATACGCATAGACATAATGATGTGGCGGGCATTATACATCAACAACTTGCCCTAAACCTAGGACTCTTGACAGAATGGATGCCTTTCTATAGATACATTCCAATGTCCGTTTTAGAAAATGAAGATTACATCTTATATTGGGATGTGACTATCCAGACGGATCATTACATCCGAGCCAATCGACTTGACATCGTGATGCGAGAGAAAAAAGGTGGAAGAGGCTACATCATCGACATTGCTTGTCCGCTTAAACGAAATTTGCAGACAACATATACAACCAAGATTCATAAGTATAGCGAGCTAAGGCATGAAGTTAAGGCAATATGGAGGAATGTGAAACATGCATCTATTCATCCTATTGTGATTTCAGCTACAGGCAATGTGCACGCAAGATGCACTGAACATCTTGAACATTTAGGAGTCAGTAGGGTACTGGCGGCAGCTCAAAAGGCGGTTTTATTAAACACCTGTCGCAATGTAAGAAACTTCCTAGACCATCAGGAAGCAAGTGACTAAGAACCTATGGCGTGATACATGGTAGCTCTAAGAAAGCATCCAGAGGCGACTGGCGAACTGCAAACTACACCATGCTTCTAATTTTGTACCTACAACATCATCGTAAATGATTTCAAACAACATATTGAAATAACTTATAACATCCTCATCTCATCAGTCACTTGACTTAGTCCGTGACTATGACGAAAAACCGGGTTCACCCGAGAAAAAGTTTGAAAAGAACAAAAATAATAATGATGGGTGGAAATCAAAGTATGTATTATTGCCCGACTTTTAAGAGCCTCGGTGGCTCAGTTGGTTAGACGCTCGGACTTCACCTCAGAGGTCCGGGGTTCGATCCCTGAGCCGGTACCTCTTGAAATTTTTCTATGTACCTTTACCTAGGTTCTGTTGGTTCGGAACCCACCTTAAGCTGTAGGTCCCCCCATCATGCACTTAACTGCAACTCAGTCCGTGAATGATGGGGTAAAAAACCAGGCTTTGTCCAATATGTCAGGGCACACGCTCTTATCAGGTCACTTGATTGCATTATAATAATGCGTCCGTGACTGATAATATATACCGGGACAACCCCGTGCATAATATTCAAACAAACAAAAAATCAAACTCTAGCCAAAAATGCCGACATATTGGGCTGTAACCATCTTAAGCCTGAGAGAAAAATGAGTTTCCTCATTTTTTATAATAATGATGGGTGGAAATATATATTATAATTTGAGGAAATTTTAGATATTCATGGCAATAGAACGGTAACTTTTGTAACCAGTAACTGGGGTGCCTTCCCGCCCCTCACGAGACGTTGAAAAGGGGTCGGGGTTTAAACCAATAATATTTCTGTAACTAGTCACAGGGGTGCCTTCCGGCCCCCCCCCCCCCCCACGGGACGTTGGAATGGGGTAGGGGTTTGACCAACATTATTCCTATAACGAGTCATAGGGGTGCCTTACCGGAAGAGAAAATTAAGATCCGGCAAAATATGTCGGAAGAGAAAATTAAAAACCGGAAAAATATACATGATCCGTATACACTACAAAAATATAATTCTTAAACAAATAATTATTGTTTGAATAATAAAAACTTATTTACAAGATACTTGGAAACTCGTCCCTTATTAATTAAAAATAATTCTTGTGAAGAAAATCCGAAGAATACCGTTTTTAGTATGTATTTAATAGAGAACTGCTATTTTGCATTTTTGGGGTCACTTTCCAAGCATAATAACAATTCAGAAAAATTTTATAACAAGTAGCTCTTTTTTCTATTTTTTTCTAAATCAAGCTTTTCCCATTTAAAACCCCATGTTAATTTCAAAGGCTCGGTAATACGGGTTAACTTCGACAAAAAAAAAAGAAAACAAGAAAAATGTTAAGTTGATAAACTGTAAATATAAATTAGGTATTTATTTTTAAAATTGAACTGTAGTACGACTCTTAACAATAGAATTATAATAAAATTGATTTTATAAGACGATTCTGAATCTGTTTATAATTAAATAATTTATAGATTTTTACGTTAAAAATTGAACTATTTAAATTTGAATGCCTTACCTAATTAATTAAATGTATGCATCCGATTGAAACTTCAAAATCTTTTTTTAATTTTCAAAAACATTTAAATTAATATATTAATAATTTTAAAGTTTTCATTGTTTCATTTTTTTTAATTTTTCATTTGTAAATGACATTTTTCATTTAAGATCTTCAAGAAACAACTTGTAATCACTAAATTGTACTGTTTTTAAGTTAAAATTGTTCAAAAATGATATAATTTTCAACACTTAAAAAATTAATTGATTCATTCTTCAAACTATTTTATTTGGGACCGTACTTAAATTACGTAACAGTTTAAGGGGGTGGGAGGGGTCAAAAGATTTTGTTACGATTTGTTACTGAAGGGGAAGGGGGTCCTTCATTCTTGTATGTAACTTTCGGAAATTCACAAATTAAATAAGTATCTCGCAGAAATTGTACAGAAATTTAATATGAATTTAACTTTACGCACCAAAGAAAACTGGTGAGTGAGAAAAGGAACCTAGCAAACAACATTTTTTTTTAATTCAGGAAAAAGGCAGGGATTTGGAAAAAAATCTTAGAAAAGTCCGAGATTTATATAACTTTAAATAACTGTCATACCGAATAGATTTGAAAATTTTCAACTTTTATTTGAAATTATTTTATTCCGCTTATAAAAGATTCTAGGTTCAAAATGTTACAAATGTAATATTCTGGTTTTTGAATATTAATGGTCAGGGAAAATGTAAAGGTGGTTAGGGAAAAATTAGAGAATTTTTAAAATTAAATTTTGCGGTAATCCTGATATAACATTCTTCTTAGTAATTTATTTGCTTTGTATTTATATTTATATTTTTACAGGTGCTTCTTCCTGAAAATGATCTTTTTAGTTGTAAATTTTATTATTTGTTTGAAAATGCAACAGTTTTGTTCAAAAATTAATCTTTTTGCTTGAAAATTCCACTATTTCGTAGAAAATTTACTTTTTGACAGAAATTCATATTTTGGTGTTGAAAAATAAATTTAAATGTTTTTTGGATAAAAATCCAACTATTTTTTGGAAAATGTATATTTTTTATTAAAAAATTCATCTATCTGAGCAGAAAATTAATCTTTTTTTGATAAGAATGCAACTGTTTGGTTGAAAATTCAACTATTTCGTAGAAAAATTAATTTAAATATATTTTCGATGAAAATTCAACTATATTTCTTAATATTTGTCTTTCTGATTTAAAAAGTTATCTGCTTTAGTAGAAAATTGATCTTTCTTCGATGAAAATGCAACTGTTTGATTAAAAATTAAATAATTGTTTCAAAAAAACATCCTTTTTGTATGAAAATTCAACTGTTATTATCGAAAATTCGCCTTTTTGGGTTGAAAATTCAAATACCTTCGTAGAAAATTCACTTCTTTTTGAACTGTTTTTTGAACCACTTTGTTAAAAAATAATTTTTTCGTTGAAGATTTATATTTTTATTTGAAAATTCATCTCTTTGGTTAAAGTTTCACTATTTAGTTGAGAACTATTTTTTTATTATTGAAAATTTAACTGCGTGGGTAAAAGTTGAACTATTCTGTTGAATTTGTTTTTAATGAAGCTTTACCTCTTTGGTTAAAAATTTAACTATCTTGTTGAAAATTAATTTTTTTGCTGAAAATTTCTATTTTACTGGTTGAAAATTCAATGTCTACAGAAAATTCGTCTTTTGGCTTTCAGGATCAACAATTCAGGTGAACTTTTTTTTCTTTCATCACTGAGAAATCTTTTTATTTGTTGAAAATTTGTCTTTTTAATTTTGAAATTAATTTTTTTTTTCAATTACATTTCATCCTTCTAGGTTGAGCTATCAACTGTTAAACTTTTTTGTTACGAATTTTCTTTTAAGGTTGAAAATTGAACTATTTCTTTGAAAATTTAATTGTTTTGTAGAGAATTCAATTATTTTGTAGAAAATTTAAGTATTTTCTTAAGAAGTCATCTCTTAAGGGGGGGGGGGGGGGGATCGAGGGGGGGGGGGGAAGTTCAGAGAGAGAGGGTGGGAGAAGGAGAGTGAGGGAGAGAGATGGGCAAAGAGAGAGACTGAAGGGCTCCTTTCTGTGGGTGAAGAAAAGCGAGCCTCCGGTCTGTGCCATAAGACACAACGTGCGTGTCACAGGCCTGCGTTATACTATGCAGTTGTGGTTTTATTCGAATCAGGTGCGACTCCCCATATCGAGGTCTAAGATGCTTACACATCAAAAACTTGAATATGTCGAATCTGAAATTTATTCAGCTGGAACCAAAGAAACATTTTGTCATTTTGCTTTTTCGGAAAAAAAAGTTTAGCACAAATAAAAAATATTTCATAAATTTTCAGTAATGTTTCAAGTTTTAAAATATTTTGAATCTATTCAAAACCTCTCGAATTCCTAAGAATATTTTTAGCTGACTCGAATTTTTCTTGAAATTTTGAAAAATCGTTCAAAATGTAATTCTTTTAAAGCTTCTGAATTTTTTGTTTGAAATCTTTTTAAAAATATGCCTTTCTATAAAATCTTTTACAGTTTGAAATTCTTTTTCATTCTCTTCGAATCTTCGAAATATTTCTTGAATTCACTCGATTCTTAATTTTTTGATTCTACAAAAAATTGAAACACTTTTCTATAAAATCTTCTACTCTTTTTCGAAATTTGAGGAAATCTTTCGAAATCTTTTGCATATTTCTCTTCAAGTTCATTTTTCAAACTAAAAAATCATAAGGAAATTCCCCACATATCTTTTGAAAATTCTTTTTTAATCCTTTCAAAATTTTCAAACCCTTTAATATTTCTAAATTGTGCACATTTTTTCTGAAATATTTTCAAAATAAATATTTTAAAACTTGGAAGCATTTTTGAAAATTTATCAAATATTTTTTATTTCTGCCAAACTTTTTTTCCGAAAAGCAAAATTATAAGATGTTTCTTTGGTTCCAGCTGAATAAATTGCACATTTGACATATTCAACTTTTTTTAAATGTTTGCATAGGACTCAATCCAAAAAAAAAACAAGTTTTTATACATTTTCAAAAAAATTGTTACCAAGCAAAAAATTAATTTTTAAATTTCGTAATTTTTACAAATTTTTTCATAATTTTTAAACCAGTAGGAAATATTTTGAATTTAAAATCGTTAAATTTTACATTGCATTTGATGAATTTGGAATATTCCATTTTTAAACTAGGTAGGTATATAAAGTGTTCACCTTCTCATACTGCTTATTTAAAAAGTTCTATATATTTTGTAATGTCATGGGTGTAGTTCAAATATTGTATTTTCAAATATCGTGTATTTCAAGAGAAAAGGAGAAAAAGGGTAAGCTTTTTGAGAATAGCGGAAAAAGGGGAATTTTAAGAAAAAAGGGGAAACTAAGAAAAAAAGGGAAGATTGCGCACTCTGTATATTATATATATTTTTACGTATAATTAGTTAGGCGGTTGATAATGAAAATGAAAAGACATATTTTTAATTCCTTTACTAAAAAAAATTGTATGCCTTAAAATTGAAATGCTTTTATATATTAATATAATTATATTTCTTCACTCATTAATCTTGTCAATCACTTTACAATAAATTATTCTTTCCACTAATTACAAGTGTCTTCAATAATATATTCAATAAATAATTTTTCTTCAATTTACATTATTTTGATGCAATTTTTACAATAATTTATTTTTATAAAATTTACTATGAATAAATTATATATAAATATATATTTTTCATAGAGAGAGGAAATTTCTAGAAGAATCAATAAAAAAGTATATTATAAGGCTAATTATTATTAAGGTTTAAATATTATTTTCACTATTATTAATTAAATAATAGCAATAAATGTTTAAAATTTGTAACAATTGCAATTGTTGATCAAATTATTCAATTACATTAGCAAACTAAACAATAGAGAGATATGAATACAATTCAAACTGTTTTCAAAATACTAATCTTTATATTCAATTTTCCTAATAATAAATTACATGTTTTCATGAATTTTTTATTATTAATAATTATAGCTGCGCTTATTGTTACTAAAAACTATGTTCATCTTTTACTTTTATAAAAAGTATTAAGTTTTTAATGAATTTTAGTATTTTTGCTATACATAACAACGCAAACACGGGTCTACGCGCTCGGAACGCCATCTATTGGGTTCACTTGAACTACGATACCCCTCCGGATGCTAAGAGAACAGAAAGAGTGTGGGCGATGCATAGGGCTGGTTATAACCCTGTGGCGTTTACGACAATTCGCTCTGAGCTCGCTCTGAGCACGATGGGGTGCTCAACCTCTTTTTAGGATCTAATATGACAGCCATGCAGTCTCATAAATTTCATTGGTTGAAATTGAATATATATTTCTGTAAAATCTCGTAGTGTGAAATGAGCCGTAAATTTTCATGGTAATTTCAGAATGGTTGTGTTTTGTTTTTCATTTTCTTTGCAAAGAGTGTGATGAAAAACATGTTTCTGGTAATTTCTACTCTGAAAAAATGCTCTGGCTTTTTTCACGGAGCGAAATCACGGAGCGATTAATGAAGTAGTGGAGAGAAATTTTTTTTTGAAAATAGGCGCAATAGGAGAAAATTTCGAGATGATATATCCAGGGATAATTTTTGGTGCGGCAGCTTTATTATTCAACGAAGACGTATATGATTTTTTTGGAATTAATCAAAATCCCGAGAAGGAAAGACATTTTAAAATAAATCATTACTTTGAGGAAGTTATTCCACTATATTGCTTG
>CAKNXH010055430.1:0-15677 GCA_932178445.1 Andricus quercusramuli
TTTTAAGATTAGCACCCGCTGCCGGCGAAATCCTGCGCTTGTCCTTATGACAAACTTTTGACTATATATAGTTAAAAGTTTCTCACAAGGACAACCGGAGAATTTCGCTGGGAGCGGGTGCTAATCAAAATTGCACCCGCTCCCAGCGAAATCGCGGTAAAATTTCAGCTTCAACCACGTCTCGCGAGCGTGAGATCGGTGGTCTGGCGAAAGTCTCGTGCACCCTGAGGACACGGAGCGACACAAGGACGAACGCCTTCTGCATTATCCCCGCAAGTGTCTGAGCATTTTGTTGACATGCAGGGATGCTTTTCAGGCTATTATCACGTGAAACCTGGCACCTCCAAGAGCGCCAATGATCAGGACGATTAGCTTAATAGAATATTCCAGGTATAACCGTTGTAACTACCTTATAAGGTCTTTATACCTCTCTTTCTTTTCTTTCTCCTTCGCTGTGACGTTTTTGTCAGCTGGTGCCCAAAAATTCGATAACGAACATGGTTCGTTTCTTGAAGTCAAGAAGAACTATTTCAGGCTTCGAGTATGCAACAGAAACAATTGTCGAGAATATGAAGTTCCAGTATATGCGACACTTCTCATTTTCGACAATTGACTCTATTTCTCTAGGAGCGTTTAGCGGAGAGGTATTTGGGCTAATTCCGTAAGAGTGACAGAGATGGTAATAAGGCACTCTTAGTGCCGCCTTGTGCCTTTGGATGTAGGTTGTTCCCGCATGAGTTGGACAACCAGATAGTATGTGTCTTAGATGCTCAGGGTGTTCATGATACGCTCTGCAGCTATCATCGGGAATGTCTTGGCTCAAAATGCGGCGACGGCTAGCTAGAGTGGAAATGACACCATCTTGACATGCCAAAATGAAGCCCTCCGTACCTGACTTCAATCCGGGTGACCTAAGAAAAGCAAACGTCAGATCATACGACATCGACTCATCTTCCACATTTCTGTGGAAGATGCCGTGCATCCTCTTGTCAAGGAGCTATTCGCGGAAGTTTTTCTCCTGTGCTTTCTTAATCCTGGCCTTCAGGAGTGAGTATTCAAGATGGATAAGATTTTATGCATTTTGCTCACCCCTGATATTGAAGTCAAGGCCGAGTGTTTCAGCAGCCTCCTCCGCTGCTTTGTACAGAAACGCCCCTTTGCCTACTTTTTCGTGTTTCCTGACCATTTTAAGAAGAGGGCCTTGTCCATTTCTGACTATATGTGCTGTACCCACATAATCCTATTGTGAAGACATTCAAGATTCAGTATTCCACGAGCACCTTGACGGCGTCAGATGAAAAGTCGTGGAACAGAAGACATAAGGTGCATGCTTTTGTTCATGTGCATAACCTTGCGGGACCCGATATCCAGGGATCTGAGCTCGTCCTTCGTCCATGGAACTACTTCAAATGAATAGAGTACTACTAGGACGGCAAGCATGTTCGTTACAGGTACTTTGTTCCTCGCCGACGTTTCGGAAGACCACATCTCTCGAATGAGACGATTGTACCTGCATCGGAGAGTATCCTTTATAGATAGTACGTTCTGAATGCGGCTCTGTGGCACGCCCAGATATGTATAGGTCTTTCCAGCGCAAAGGTGTCGTATAGCGCTTCTGTCAAGGAGCTCAGGATCTTCGGGGATGCCGTTAAGCTTTCCTTTCTTCGAATTAACCTTGGCGGATTTCTCTAACCCGAACTCCATTCCAATCTCTTGAGTGTACTCTTTGACAGTTTTTAGAGCTACATGTATTTTCTCTTGATCTCTAGCATAGATCTTAAGATCATCCATGTAGAATACATGAGTGACCTTATGCTTTCAGTTTCCAGGTTTGCCGCAGAGGTGCCCTTCGGAATTGCGAATTGCGAGAGACAGTGGCAATAATGTGAGGCAAAAGAGAAGAGGGCTCCGGGTGTCGCCCTAAAACACACCTCTCTGAAAGGTGATACTGTTAGTGATCACACGACGTTTTCCAGATGAGATAGTAAATCTGGTTTTCCAAAGCGGCATTAATCTCTCTATGCACCTCACGATGTGTGGATGAAACAATGACGGCTAATCAAAAAATCGATTTACTCTGACAAAAAGCGCATTTTGTTCATCTGCGAAGGGATTATTTTGAAGAAAAACATTATTCTGAATAAATCGCAATTTATTCGGAAGCATTAGACCGCAATAAACACTTAAGATTTAACATAAAAGCGCACCTCACAACGTGCGCTGGAGGTAGGCACGAGACCAGACACGCGCGTTACTCCGTGCGGCGGATCTCGACTGCTAACTTTGACAGACGGAATGCGACTGATAGAAATTTTTTAGCGAGTCCTCTGCATGCAAATCTCTCGAAAATAGGGTGAACTAGGATAACATCTTGCCCTCAAGGCATTTACCGCTTTGCTTCCCACCGAAATTCAAACAATTCTGGTTGTGCCGCACGCAGTGCGGCCACGCGCCCGCCGGAAGGTTAAGCTTTCCAACAGACAGATGATAAGTTTTATGAGAGGTTGAATTAAAAGCTTTTCGGTAATCAATCCAGGCCATCGATAGAGATCGTTGATAGGATGCTGCGTCTTTACAGACACATCTATCGATGAGCAGGTTCTCCCGGCATCCTGCTATGCTTTTCTTCGAGCCTCGTTGTTCATACATCTCTCGCTACACAGGTCCAATTGTACGAACAATCCTATCATTTAGGATAGCTGTGAAGATCTTATACAGTGCGTTCAGACAAGTTATTGGCCTGTAATTCTTAAAGTCAGCTAAGTTTCCCGTCTTCGGCAGGAGCACTGTCCGCCCTTCCACCAACCTGGTGGGTTGAAGGAAACTTCTTCCACCAGAAGGTCTTGATACCATCTGGACCGGGAGCGGAATCGTTCTTCATGCCTTTTAATACGTTTTTCACCTCCTCGGTAGTGATAAATGGGCATTCCTCCTCAGCTTTTATGAGGGCATTGCACAGCTCCTTGAAGCTATGTATGTTCTTTGAGTCTTCTTGAAGTGGATGTTGGACTTCGAAGACTTCTCTCCAGAATGTTTCGACCTCCTCTGGTTTGGGCGGATGGTCGACAGTAATTGGAGGGTTTTGGAAGAGTTTAGATGGGTCGGATGAAAACTGTTGATTTTCTCTGACCCACCTCTCTCTCCGCTCTAGAATTCTCCTAGCGTTAGATAGTACTCGTATTCTGTCAACAATATGCTGCCTGATGGTCAGTAGCTTTGACTTGTTGATTGTGTGATGACGGATCCGCAGTTCGCGCGCGAACTGTCGAACCTTGGCAGTGAAAGTCCTGCCAGATGTTATGTAGTCAATCACACACTGAATGCGGGAAGCGTACTGTCTTGCCCAGCCTATCGCCCAGCCTGTTCGCGGTTGTCTCAGTGCCGCCTCTCTTTCTCTATACCGGGCTTGTTCTGCCTGCGGTAGAGTAGGCGCTCCGCTCACACAAACTCTTTTTCGGAGTTGTTCGGTATGGTTTCGCAGACGTTGATGCAAAAAGTGCGAGAGCTCTGGGTGTTTCTCGCCACACAGAGCATGCAGTCGTGCCATGTAACCTTCTCGTTTAGGGACCATACTAGTATCGTAGCACTCTAGCAGGCAGTCATTGAGTCGATCCGCCCACTTAAAACTAACAAGATTCTGCCGTTCAATCGCATTGACTCCGTCTTGATTGGTTCCCCCAACTCTAGGGTAGTCGGCATTGTTGTCCGACCCATTGTCGGGAGCCCTGCGCGTTCGATTGTTTTGAACCGCACTTACTACGACTATGTTTGCTGTTGTCGTTGTTGTTCCCACGAGCAGCCAGGGAAAAGGGTTCGTCCATCCTTGTAGAGCCCTGCATGCAAGGATGAGGCTGTATACTCTGAGAGGTCGCCCGGTATCCCAGAATCACCGTTTGAGACAACTCACCCAGGTGCTATTCAGCTTTCGGCACGGTTGTTACGCCTTCGCTTAGGGGTTATTCCTTCGGGACCATACCTGGACAATTGTCCGCGACTGCTTATTAATTATTGTAACCAATTTTAGCAGAAACCCTTGGTAAAGGGACCCTCTGTCCACAACCCGAGGACGCGTTCGGTGGCTTTGTCATAGGCCCTTCGGTTCGATTCCCAAGAAACCAAAACCAAAACCGAAGGAATCAAAACCAAAACCGAATAAGTCGAAGATGGGATATATATATATATATCCCTCAATTTCATTAAAAACGTTCTTATCTGGGCATTCTTCAAATACATTTCAATTTTGGTTTCCGAAATGCGATTGAATTCAACTTCTAATTATTACCGTCTAATTATTACATTATTCAGAAGTTCAATTCACTCGCATTTCGGAAACCGAAATTGAAATCTATTTGAAAGGCGCCCAGATAAGAAAGTTTTTAATGGAATGGAGGGATCTTCAAGGGTGGCAATGTTATTCTGTAGAGCGAGATAATTGGCTTTAATGGTTAGTTTAATCGCGATATGGGCAATAAAACGTTGGTTTCGGGTTGCCTGCTTAGTTCTACGAGCGTTACAGGGCGTCCACCGCCACTAAAATAAAACTGAACTGTCAACCATTGTCCGCTATAATCCCTGATTTGTAGCGATTTTTATACTTTTTCAAAGCTTTTATTCAAAATCGACTTGACGTGCCGCCGGCGAAGCATTCATGGTTTCAGAAAAAATGAGCATCAATGTTGATATAAATTTACAAGTAGTTTGTCTTTTTTGAGGTAAGTTGCCGTAACTAAATTATTACATGAGTATGTGTATCACAGGCGGAACCGTTCTAAAAATACATAAAGTCAGTGGGCGGGGAGGGGATGGGGGTTATCCTCAAGCGGTACACTCATGTTAAGGGGTAACACCACTCTAGGATTTCCAAAAAAATCGATTTTTTTTTGCTTAGAATGTACTTTAGGGGTCTAAAAACAATTTGCACTTGGTCCCATTGCAAAAAAAAGTTAACAGGTTGAAATCTTGATTTTACCGAAGCGCCTCGAAGCGTGCACTGAGTGCTCCAGCGGCGCACTCGGATCCAACGCTTTTATATTTCGTTTACCTGTTGAAATGATAAGGAGCTTATCAGTAGGTCATTAGGGTTCCTTAGGTGTCAACTCGGGTGCGCTGATTTTTGTTACAAATAGTATGGGTATGTCTCTTCAGGCATCACAGATTAGAGGTAAGAATGAGCTTTCATGAATTTTTTTTTTTAGTAAAACTTTAAAATCGTTTTTCTCGAAACCACATTTTTCGAACTGGGCGAACAGATTACTCGGGCATCAGTAAACGGATTGACTTCAAATTTGGACAGTAGCTTCATAATTACATTCTTCAAGGTACTACGTAGCCGTTTTTTGATTTGACGTGAACTTTCAATTTTATAAACGATTTTCCGCCTTTTTTTTTGCGAAAAATTAATATTTTTTGTTCAAAGTCGCGCCAATGATACATAAATTTATAATTTTTTTTGTCTTTCGTTCCAGGTCTCATACTTTTCAAGTAATCCGTCCGCCCGTGGAGACGTTTCAAAAAAAGGCATTTCGCGAAATCAGCTGCATCGGCGCCATTTTGTATAGAAATGTAAATAAAAAAATGTTTGTACATACTTCAATGTATGCTCAAACACACAATTTAAAAAAAAATCCTATTCCGTTTTTAATATTCTCAAAAATAATGCACAATGTTAGTCTTGTTTTCGGCCTCTAGAGTGGTGTTACCCCTTAAGGTTACATATACTTACCATAGAAAAACCTTTCCATATGAGGCAGGGGGGGGGGGGGGGTCAAATATTTTACGAAAAAGCGCTACACACTTTTTGAACGGCCTCTAAAATTATGCAGCTACATAAAATTACACTCTGTTTATGAACTTTTTATTACAGTGCATCCATTTTAACGACACCTGGAGTGTAAATAATACTTGTTCAATGTAAGAAAATGTTTAATGCAGGGTTTAAATCTATTCTATGAATACAAAGATGGACTTAAAATCCCTCTAGGTAAAATCTGACAGAGCCTCCTCATCCCCTTCCGACATTTTTATCACAAACCAGAAGTGACGGGTTCCAACTAATGAAATAATTCGTATTCTTTTGGTACGATAGACAAAAAATGCTGCCAAAACTAACGAAACGATGGGACAAATTCAAAAAAGGCTTCAGCCTTTTCTACTAGGATCTAAGAAACGCTATAAATTTTAGAAAAGTTTCCCCCCCTAATCAGAGCTGGATTAAGGCTAATCGAGGCCCAGTACGCATACATTTTTTGAACTTCTTTCCTTAAAAAGAGAATATTAAATAATATAGATAGAAAAACGTTTATTTTTCAGCCTGCTGGCCTTAAAAAATTGACTTGCTTACACATCCATTTTTACAGAATTTTCTTAAAACTAACCCTTAAAATCTAACATCCATCCATTCTTTATCTCTAAGCCGCACGCTCTTATCGCCTTGCCTTCCTCGCTTCGCCTCGCTCGCATGTCCCTACTTTTTCGCATTGCCTCGCTTGTCAACCTCTGTTTTCGCAGCTAATACCTATTACTTATCTACTATTTACAATATTTACATCTTATTTATATCTACTTTCTCTCCTATTTACAATCTTTCCTTCTCCACTCCTCTTCCTCCTTCCTTCTCTACATCTCCATCTTACCCAACACTCCCTTCACCCATGCTACTGCCCTTTTTTCCCCCTTTTCATGCAACAATGCCTCCATGCTTATCTCACTTCTTTCCACCTCCACGCACTCCTCCAACCAATGCTCCACTCTTGCATCCACCTTTCCACACAGTTCACACATTCTCTTCTCCCGAGAGAGCCAGAACCTATTGAAACCCTCCATACACCCACACCTCATCCTCGCTATAAGCTTCTGACTTCCTTTCTCTCCTTTCTCACATAAATATTGCGCTCTTGCCCTTGGCATATTCCACACATAGTTCCCGTTAAATCTTGACTCTCTTATTCTCTCTTCCCCTTCTGTCTCTCCATGCCGTTTTGCTTAACCAAGTCATAAACCTTCCTTCCTTCCTCGTGCATCCTTCACACTTCATCCATCTGCAGTCCATTCATTCTAAAGTACCTTTCCCTCTCAGCCTCCATCTTCCCACCCCCTCCCCTGTTCTCCTTCTCCCACCAACACTCCTTAACCAGCCTACTTCCCCCCTCTTCCAAAAATTTCTCCTCATATTTACACGCCCGGCTCCCTGCTAGAATTCCTACCCTCGTTCTCCCCGTCTCCCTCCTGACAATATAATTAGGCGTGTTCCTTGCCAACCCCAGGGTCCACTTTACATACCTCTCCTGCGTTATATTTACCTCTTCACTTTCCTTTCACCCCCACACCTCTACCCCATACAATAGCACACTCATCACTAGTGAATCAAACAATTTCATTCTCCTTCAAAAATCATCTGCGAATAACTTCTTTCCCAATCCCCACACCTGCCTCATCACCACATTTGCCCTCCACACTCTCCTTTTATGTGACCATCCACTCCCCCATTCCTTCGAAACACGAAGCCCAGGTACACAAACTCTTTCACCTCCTGCACCTCCTTACTCTTCCAGATCCACTCCCTTCCCCCACCTTTTCTGAACACCATAACCTTGGACTTCTCCGCATTCAGCTCTAACCCCTTTTTTATCCAGGTATCTTCTGAACCTCTTCATCATCTCCTTTATGGCCTCCTCGCTGCTTGCCAGCAACACTATGCCATCTGCATACGCTAGTGACCAAATTCTAACCCCTCCTATCCTGACTCCTCCTACCACCCCCGCTCTAGCTTACTTTCCATATCCGCAATTAAAATCGCAAAAAGCGTTGGGCTAAGTGGACACCCTTGCCTTAACCCCCTATCCATCCAGAATCCCTCCGAAATCCCCTCCCCTCCTCTTACCTTGTCTTTGGTCTCTTGATATATCTCCCTTACCCTTTCAATTAGGCCTCTCTACTCCCCTATCCTCCATCGCTCCCACAACCTCCTCCTATCCACCGACGGAAACACGCCTTTGAGATCCACAAAAAACGCGTACACTCTCGTCCCCTTCTTCGCTAATTCTCTAGCCACCACGTGCTGCAGCACGTAAATATTGTCGATAGTACTCCTACCCACCCTAAATCACGCCTGCGTCTCCGGCAATATTCGTTTCCCCTCGACATCCTTCCGCAGTATCTCTGCCATCACCATCGCGTATTTTTATCACAAACCAGAAGTGACGAGTTTAACCAATGAAATAAGTCGCATTCTTTTGGTACGATAGACAAAAAATGCTGCGAAAACTAATGAAACGATGGGACAAATTCAAAAAAGGGTTAATCCTTTTCTACAAGGATCCAAGAAACGCTATACATTTTAGAAAAGATTCCCCCCCTAATCAGAGCTGTATTAAGGCTAATCGAGGCCCAGTACGCTTACATTTTTTGAACTTCTTCCCTTAACTAGAGAATATTAAATAATATAAAAACAACAAAATTATACAAGATACGAAAATCGGTACTGAGAAATTTTAAATGTAAAATAATTTAGACACAAATAAATAAATGGAAAACAAATTATCTTTAAATTTGGAGACCTCTTGAAAAGCGAGAACCATGATTGGAGTACCTTCACCGCCCCATCCTTTCACACAGTTCTGCCTTTATTGAACGTAATTTTCTACATTTTCGCCAGCCTGACCTTAAACCATAACATTAGATGTATGCAACGTAACTAGCGCACGGTGTGTGTCCTATTCGATTTCTGAATCGATTCTTTACCATTCCAAAATTTTGTGATTCGATTCTTTTCCCTATGAGCCGAAAGACGAATTTTCTTATTTTTAAAACTCTTTTATCTTTTTTTACCCACTATTTCTTTTTGCACCCTGACACCAAATCAAACCATATCTAGCTTACAGTTTACACAGTCTAAGCTCCAAAGTAGGTGTCACATTCATATCTCAGATTCAGATTCAGATATTTAACTAATAGTTGGAGGCGGAAAAGATGAAGCCTTTCAATTGGCCTATCTGGTAGCGAATATATTCGTCTCTAACAGAAAGACAATTGAAACAGGTTCTTTTTGGTGGCTAAATTGACTGAATTGTTTAATTACCTACTTTATTTAGTAATTAGAGTAAAAAAATTGTAAAAACTAATTGAAATTTATTCTTTATTTGTAATAAAATTATATTCACGTTTTAACGGCCTACATATACAAAATTTAATAACCACCCTTGACCCCTCAAAAGCCCAAGACTCCCGACCGCAAACTCCTCCGACTCCTTACCAACCTAACCTCACTTTCTCTATCACCAAACACGTTCTCACTTCCGGATGTTAAGGGAGAGAAACGGGTGTCTGCAGGGGCCGTGAGTGATAGAAAAAGAAAAACACAAGGGAAATAAAGGAAAATTTGGCGGCGAATCTACAGAGACATCTATCGGCCGTGGTGGGTATTGCATGAAGAGGTCCCAGTTACCGGCAGCAGAGCGGGAGGTAAGCAGTGAGAGTGCTGTCAGTGCTGCTAGTCAGGTTGACGGGGAGGAAATTTTCCACGTGCCACGACGGACAACAACGCGTGGCTCGGGGTCGAGTAGCACGTCGGGGAGAGGGAGAAGGCGGAACGAAGAAAGCGAGAAGGTAAGGGAGAGAGAGTCGAGCACGAGTGACGGGGAGGATCTCTTTAAGAGGAAGAGAGACAGCCGAGAGAGTCAGGACAAAAGCGAATTGGAAAGTCCTTTCAAAAAAAGCGTGAGAGCACGTTGGTATCGGGATGCTGGTAGGCGAGATCAGGGGGCTAAGGAAGGACATGAGGGGGACTAAAGAGCAGATGGAAGGCATGAGGGAGGATTTGAGAAATAGAGATCAGAAGTGGGAAAAAGAAATGAATAAGCTGAGGGAGAGAGTAGAAGGGTTAGAGAGGGAAAGGAAAGAGAATGAAGTTGAAATAAAGCAGATGGAAGAGGAGATCAGGCTGTGGAAGGAAAGGACGGAAAAGGGACTTGAGAAGGTGGAGGGCAGGACGGAAATGGAAGTAGGTGACGGAGGTGGGGGAAGTGAGATTAAAGGTGTTTGGGAGAGGGTAGAGAATATGATAGAAGATAAAGTAGGAGAGCGTAGGAATGAAAAGGAGGAGAGGGCGGACAGGGAAAGGATAAGGGCAATGGAGTTGAGAATGGAGAGAAAAGAGAAGGCATACAGGAGAAATAATATTGTGATAAGAGGGTTGAAACTAAAGAGTGGAGAAGAAAGGGAGGGCGTGGAAGAGGTGCTACAGAGCATAGGGTGGGTTAAAGGCAGGGTAGGGAAAATTAAGTTGGAGGGGAGGAAAGAGAAGGAAGTGGCGGTTGTGGAGTTGGAGAGCTGGGAAGAAAAGTTGGGGGTAATGCGGAATAAGAGTAGGATACAGGATGAGGGAGTTTTCATAGATCACGATTCGACGAGAAAAGAAAGGGATGTACAGAGAAAGCTGTATGACAGGGCGAGGAGGGAGAGGAGAGAAGGGAGATCGGCGAAGGTGGGCTATCGGAAAATAAGAGTAGACGGGGAGATGTGGGTGTGTGATGAGGAGAAAGAGGTGTTGAAGGAAGTTCAGGGGGATTTGTTTCGTAGGAAGTAGCGGGGGGGGGGGGGGGGGGAAACGCAGGGTAGAGGCGTAGTGAAGGTGCTGTACTGGAACGTAGCAGGGGTAAAGAAGAAGGACGAGGAGTTCTGGCGGTATATCCAGGAATTTGATGTTGTTGGACTGGTAGAGACGTGGGTAGAAAGAAAGGAATGGGATAGAATAGAGGCAAAGCTGCCAAGGGGGTATAGATGGAGACTTCAGGAGGCGGTCAGAGTGAAGAAGAAAGGAATGGCCAGTGGGGGAATTATAACCGGGGTTAGAGATGAATTAGAGGAAAAAGTTCATGGAGAGGAAGAGGGGAAGGGAGTGCAAATGAGGGAAATGAAAATAGGAGGGATAAAGTGTAAGTTTATGACAGTGTACAATAAGGATGGGATGGAAAGAATTAAAGAAAGGGTGGAAGACCTGCAGGGGAGCGAAGGGGGACTTAACAGGGAAGGGGAGAGCTTCGAAAGGAAATCGAAGGATAATGTAATAAATAAGGAGGAGGAGATTCTTAGGGACTGGATGGAGGATAGAGGCTGAGCGGCGGCGAATGGTATGGTAACTGGGGACGAAGAGGGAGAATACACATATGTACGTAAGGTGGGGGTATCGGTGATAGATTATGTGGTCATGAATATGCAAGGATGGGAAGAGACGGAAAAATTCGCAGTAGAGGGGAGGGTGGAATCAGACCATCAGCCATTGAGTCTGTGGATAAGAGGTAAGGGTGGCGGAAGGCAAGGCAGGGAAGAAGTCTCGATAGGGGAGAGGGTGACCTGGACGAGGGAGGCGATAGAGAAGTATCAGGAGCAGCTAGGAAAGGTACGCTTTGAAGGGGAGTCGGTGGAAGAGATATGGGAGGATCTGAAAGAGAAGGTGAAAGGTTGTGTGCGAAAGAAGGTATTTAGAAAGGAGAAGAAAGGAATGGTGAAGCCGTGGTGGGATAGGGAATGTAAAAAGATGAAGAGGAAGATGAAGAGGAAGTACAAGAAGTGGAAAGAGGGTGATACGAGAAGGGAGGAGTACGTAGAAATGAGGAAGGGGTTTAGATTGGTGTGTAAGAAGAAAGAACAGGGAAAGGAGAAAGATCTGGAAGAGGAGTTAGCAAATGTTAAGACAGAGGGGCACGTCTGGAAGATAATAAATAGGTTTAGGAAGCGTGGGGTGGGGGTTAGCGGGAAGATAGGGAGTGAGAAGTGGAGAGGTTTTTTCAAAGAATCATTCCAGGGCTCAGATTCAAGGAAGACGGATGTGGGAAGTAGAAGAACGGGGGAGGCAGAGATGGAGGAGTTGAATGATGCGGAGATAGAGAAGCAGATAAGAAAGTTGAAAAGGTCAAGAGCAGCAGGGCTGGATGGGGTAGAGAACGAAGCATGTCTGTTTAGTACACAAGGGGTTAGGGAAAGGCTGAAGGAGGTAGTGAAGAAAGTATGGAAGGGTGAGGGATTCCCATGAGGGTGGAGAGAAGGGTTAATAGTGCAACTGTATAAGAAGGGAGATAGAGATAGACAGGAAAATTATAGACGGATTACGCTGATGAACACAGCGTATAAAGTATACGCGATGGTGGTGGCAGAGAGGCTGCGGAAGGATGTCGAGGGGAAAGTAGTATTGCCGGAGACGCAGGCGGGATTTAGGGCGGGTAGGAGTACTATCTACAATATTTACGTTCTGCAGCACGTGGTGGATAGAGAATTAGCGAAGAAGGGGACGAGAGTGTACGCGTTTTTTGTGGATGTCAAAGGCGCGTTTCCTTCGGTGGATAGGGGGAGGCTGTGGGAGGCGATGGAGGATAGGGGAGTGAAGAGAGGCCTAATTGAGAGGGTAAGAGAGATATATGAAGAGACCAAAGACTAGGTAAGAGGAAGGGAGGGGATTTCGGAGGGATTCTGGATGGATAGGGGTTTAAGGCAAGGGTGTCCACTTAGCCCAACGCTTTTTGCGATTTTAATTCCGGATATGGAAAGTAAGCTGGAGGCCAAGGTGGTAGAAGGAGTCAGGATAGGAGGGGTTAGAATTTGGTCACTAGCGTATGCAGATGACATAGTGTTGCTGGCAAGCAGCGAGGAGGCCTTAAAGGAGATGATGAAGAGGTTGAGAAGATACCTAGATAAAAAGGGGTTAGAGCTGAATGCGGAAAAGTCCAAGATTATGGTGTTCAGAAAAGGAGGGGGAAGGGATAAGGGAAGGGAGTGGAAGTGGAAGGGACAGGAGGTGCAGGAGGTGAAAGATTTTGTGTACCTGGGCTTCGTGTTTCGGAGGAATGGGGGAGTGGATGGTCACATAAAAGAGAGAGTGAGGAGGGCAAATGTGGTGATGAGGCAGGTGTGGGGGTTGGGAAAGAAGTTATTCGCAGATGATTTTGGAAGGAGAATGAAATTGTTTGATTCACTAGTGATGAGTGTGCTATTGTATGGGGTAGAGGTGTGGGGGTGGAAGGAAAGTGAAGAGGTAAATAGAACGCAGGAGAGGTATGTAAAGTGGACCCTGGGGTTGGCAAGGAACACGCCTAATTATATTGTCAGGAGGGAGACGGGGAGAACGAGTGTAGGGATTCTAGCAGGCAGCCGGGCGTGTAAATATAAGGCAAAATTCTTGGAAGAGGGGGGAAGTAGGCTAGTTAGGGAGTGTTGGTGGGAGAAGTTTATGTAGTTTATGACTTGGTTAAGCAAAACGGCATGGAGAGAGAGAAGACAGAAGGGGAAGAGAGAATAGGAGAGTTAAGTTTTAACGGGAACTATGTGTGGATTATGCCAAGGGCAAGAGCGCAATATTTATGTAAGAAAGGAGAGAAAGGAAGTCAGCAGCTCATAGCGAGGATGAGGTGTGGGTGCATGAAGGGTTTTAATAGGTTCTGGCTCTCTCGGGAGACGAGGATGTGTGAACTGTGTGGGAAGGGGGTTGCAAGAGTGGAGCACTGGTTGAAGGAGTGCGTAAAGGAGTGGGATAAGAATGGAGGTATTGATGCATGAAAAGGGGGGAAAAAGGGCAGTAGCATGGGTGAAGGGAGTGTTGAGTAAGATGGAGATGAAGAGAAGGAAGGAGGAAGAGGAGTGGAGAAGGAAAGATTGTAAATAGGAGAGAAAGTAGATATTAGTAAGCTGTAAATATTGTAAATAGTAGATAAGTAATAGGTATTAGCTGCGAAAAGAGAGGTTGGCAAGCGAGGCAATGCGAAAAAGTAGGGACATGCGAGCGAGGCGAGGCGAAGCGAGGAAGGGAAGGCAATAAGAGCGTGCGGATTAGAAATAAGGAATGGATGGATGTTAGTTTTTAAGGGTTAGTTTCAAGAAAATTCTGTAAAAATGGAAGTGTAAGCAAGTCAATTTTTTAAGGCCAGCAGGCTGAGAAATAAACGTTTATCTATAAAAAATTTAATAATTTTTTTTTGCGATTTTTGAGATCGATTCTTGTGTTATCGATTTTCATGATTCGATTCAGAATTAATTTAAAAATCGAGTCTTCTAAAAGAATAGAACATCCCTGGCCCTATCTGCTTATGAGTCTGGAATTTAGATCCCTATTTTGATAATTGAATGTAAAGTATTTTATTTTCGATGTTGAATAATTCTTAAATTACAGAATATTTATTAGGGTTACTGAAATTAACGCCTTTAATTGTTATTATCAATGAAATAATTAGTGACAATGAGTCTAATAAATTACACAAGCAAATTAATAGCATGCCTATAATATTTAGCTTTGACGTTCAACGGGGATTAAAAATGTCAATAAACTTATAACAATGGATTTTTTCTGTATAATTTAGTTAAACCTATCTCCTTTTACCTAAACATAATCCTCATAAGGTTTATAATAAATGTTTTACTTTTTGTATTACAAGTGAACACATTTTTTTTTAAGTTTATTTCACATAGAACGACTATATGAAAGTATGAATTGAGTTTTAAAAATAGGTGTCTAGAAATCTAGTTCTAGATTCTTTATTTTTAATTCAGTGCAAAAGTAATAAAGTACTGTCACGCAAAGGGGCACTGAAAAATTGTTCCTAGCAAAATCATTGACTCCTTGCTGTCGTCGACTCGAGAACATGCGGCTTCTAACTACCACCATCCCTATCTTCAGAGTAGAGGAGACGGCGAGTAAAGATGGAAGCGAACACGTAGTATCAGAGGTTGGAAAGATGATCACATACGTTATATGACGTGATTCACCTGAAGTATCTTTTCTGTGTCGTGATGTAGTCGTCTGCAGTCATCTTTCCAATACAATTGCCTAGCAACTACACATCAGTCTATTATGAACAGGACCACCTGTAGATGGCGGATTTAATTCCATCCATGGAAATACATTGTTCACCCGAGCCGACCTGCAGTACTGATACATTCCCCGCGGATGTTACGCTAGGTTTATCTAATTAATACCTTCACGCCTGAAATGTAGTAAAATTGTTAAAGGAGTTCATAATTTCCAGCACCCTTAATTTCAAATGGCCACAAATTTTTATGTTATCACATATTCATGTGAAGATAACTGCCAGAATACAAGTTTCAGACAAAAAAGGCACAACTATTTTTGTATGAAATTGTATGGACTTTAATTTTTATTTTAACGATTTTTCGATTAAACTTGCTCTAAACTACTTACTGTGAAAATAAAGAACAGTTTTTGGGACCTTTTTTCAATCATAACAGCTAATCTGTACTAACAGGAACATTAGGTAGGTGTCCCCCTCCGATTTTCTTCGGTCTCACATATGTTGTAGTACTCGTAAAAGTAAGCGACAAGTATTTTTTCTTACCTGCTAAAAATGGGTTTAAGGGGGTAAAAACCACCCCCGAAAAGTGTGATACCGAATACCCATTTAATTGTTTCACATATAGCAGCGGTATCTTTCACAATGAAACCAACTGGAAAAATTTCCTCCCAATGAAAGATGAAAAATGGGATATTCTCAAATTTGTCGATAATTTTTTAGGTTGGTGAACTACCCAAAATTATTTTTGATTACAGAAAAATTGCCCAAAAGGCATTATTTCAACCAAAAAAATCTCAGAAAAATATATGTTGCACGCTTTAATAAAATAAAGTTTACTTATTTTTGCATTTTCACGATAAATCAATTTAGGAGCGGTAACTACCC
>CAKNXH010055430.1:20677-38484 GCA_932178445.1 Andricus quercusramuli
GGGTAGTTACCGCTCCTAAATTGATTTATCGTGAAAATGCAAAAATACGTAAACTTTATTTTATTATCGCGTGCAACATATATTTTTCTCAGAGTTTTTTGGTTGAAATAATGCCTTTTGGGCAATTTTTCTGTAATCAAAAATAATTTTGGGGTAGTTCACCACCCTAAAAAATTATCGACAAATTTAAGAATATCACATTTTTCATCTTTCATTGGGAGGAAATTTTTCCAGTTGTTTCATTGTGAAAGATACCGCTGCTATATGTGAAACAATTAAATGGGTATTCGGTACCACACTTTTCGGGGGTGGTTTTTACCCCCTTAAAACCATTTTTAGCAGGTAAGAAAAAATACGTGGCGCTTACTTTTACGAGTACTACAACATATTTGAGATAGAAGAAAATCGGAGGGGGACACCTACCTAATGTTCCTTGTAAGGAGGAGGTAGATAATTTAGTGAGTTTTTTCAAGATACACAAATGAAGGTTCGAGAACTATACAATCTTCTGTAAGTATTTTTTCTATGCAAAAAGTTCTGGCTCCTGGCCTCTAGCCGATTTGAACATTTTATCTTCTGAAAAAGGTGATGAAATTTGGACGTGAATTTTCGACCTTAATTTGTGAATTAGGTTCTCAATTTTTTTTATAAACATGAAGAAAAGAATGATTTATCCAATTAAAACTTCTGGATTCTTTTAAACAATGCAAAAATTTCTTGTAATTGACTACATTTGGAAAGGCGAAATTGGTCAAAAATTATTTTTCATTGTAAATTCAACATAAAAAATTTTAATCAGCAATTCACTGACAATTCATCTATAATTCTACACATCAACGGTCTGTGTAGAAATTTTCATCTAAAAATGTATACTATTGTGAAAATGGATACCTTTTTTGATTTTTCTGGGTCAGACATAGTGCTTAGGCTGGTGACTTCGGCGACTGTGGACTGAACACTATTGTTGTTAATTTTTTGATCCACAATATTTGTAGTGACTATGAGTGATCCACTGGCCTCCGAGTTTACCGACTGATTTGAATTCTCATTACCTGAAGCAGTCGGTGTTCGTGCTCCTGTTTTTCTCTTTTTACTTGCATTACTCGAAGTTTTGTTCGATGACGAAGTACTAGACTTGGATTGATTTCCATTCTTGTGAACTAAATTCGATGTAGATGCCGATGTTGTAATCGTTGTGACGGGAATTGTAGGAGCAGGAGTCGTACTAGCGATTTCATGGCCAAAGACGCTTTCCGATTGTGTAACAATAGTTTCTACAAAATTGGAGGTAGTAAATTTACTTGAATTGGTAGTATTAACTTTCAAGATATTGGCTTCACTATTGCCCTTGTCGTCTGTAATTCCATTAATATCGATACTGGGGCTGTTACTAGCCTTGCTTTTCTGAGTTAAAGCACCTGACTTTGAATTTGAGCTTTTACGTTTGACATTGTTTGAAGATAATCTGATCGGTGCTTCAGACTCTTTCTCGGGAGATGAATCGGATGATCCATTGTCTGCTGGTATTGGTTTATACGGTGGAATGGTTTTAACGTTTCCTCCTTTTTTCTGAAAAAAAAATGGTTTCGCCTTTCGCAAAATTCAGTATCAAAACCTACAGAAATCACTTATGCTAATTGGATTGTCTATATGAGCACTTTCGCGATATGGGAACCCAGTATATGGTTTCTAGTTTAGGAGATCTTCGCTTTTCCGAGTATGAGTGCAAATCGTCGATTTTTGGAAAATGGCAATAAGTACAAAATTGTAACTTTATCTATCCCTACCCTATTGGTATGTATTATGCTTATGTATAGTACCCGGCAGGAATATCATTGTACCCATTATGTTTTCCACATGAAACATTAACATTATAAGAGATGCACAGAACAACCCGAAAGGAAGACTCTCCTATCCGTAGGTGTCATAAGGGGCACAAGCCACTGTGTGTAACTTTCACACATTGTATACTGTTCAAAAAACAGAAATACTTTTTTTCTGGGTCATGTCAAGTTCAATTAAACTTTGGAAATACTGGGTTTTAAAAGGCACTTAGTTACGCAAAAAAAAATCGTGAAAATCGACTATGAACAGAAAAACCTAACAAGAGGACCAGGCTTTCATTATTATTTTGGCTCATTTCTTAAAGTTTCTTTTTAAATTTATATAGCCTCACTTTTTCTTCAAAAATATATTTTTTTCATTAGAATAGTAAACAATACAAATTATGAACATTTCAAAATTTATTTTATTTTACTTTACTTTCATTTATATGTTAGAAGACAACGGCGTCCTTCTAATTTTAATTATCAATACAAAATTATGAAAATTCAGAATTTTATTTTATTCAACTTTCAGTTACATTTTTTAGGACTATGAAGTCCTTCTAATTGTAACTACTATTGCAATATTAAACGATTGAACATATGAATTCATCCTTTACTAATTTTTTAAATAAAATATTAAAATTTGAAATATTTTTGGAATTTTAAGAAGTTTAAAAATGTTGTTAAAAAGTTATCCTTGGCTCATTTGTTTTCTAAGAGAGCGGAGTCAAATAAGAATATCTTTCCGATGACTCTTTTCCATGATGATTTGCAAATTCAAAAAAAAAAATTATTTTGTAAATGTTAATAACTTTTTTATCATCTATGAACGAATATGATACTATGATCATGATGAATATCATAAATATTTCTCTATTTGATGATAATAAAAATCCATCTTCCAATTTTTAGTTTCAAACTATTTATTTTTAAATTTTAAACTAGAAGAAGTAAAGAAAGTTATTGCTAGAACTAAACACTTTTCAGTGCCAGGGCTAGATAAAATCAACAACTTTTGATAAAAGAAGTTCACTTCTACGTAACACATCTACCTCGTATATTTACTACTTTCTTGAACGGAGAACAACCCATCCCGCAATGGCTAGTAGAAGGACGCACGGTACTGATCCCTAAGACCGGAGATTTGTCAATTCCATAGAACTACAGGCCCATAGCTTGTATGCAAAAGAGGGCTGGCAGGTTGCAGGGAGAACCTGTTAATAGACAGGTGTATTACCCAGGACTCGATCAGGTATCGACGCAATCTGTCCATGGCTTGGATTGACTACCGTAAGGCATTCGATAACACGAACCATGAGCTACTTATTGAGTTCCTTGATTGCCTGGAGGTGCATATAAAAATAGTGAGATGCATAAAAGAGCTTATGCTTTTGTAGCGGACAAGATTTGTCATGACCTCTATCGAAAAACAAGTGACTACCAGCTACAACACATATAAGAGGGGGGTTTTCAAAGGAAACTCTCTAAGTCCGACTCTTTTCTGCATCTCCCTCTTGCTCCGAGGCAAAAGCTCTGGATACCTATGTGGCCTTACAAACAGAAGAGAATATATATACAACCACCATTTATAAATGGACGACCTTAAACTCTTTGCTTCTTCGAAAGAGGACCTTAAAAACCTTGGCGCGGCGGTAAATAGGTACTCTAAAGCGATTGGCATGAGCTTTGGACTGGACAAGTGTGTCTGCGTCCACCTATACCAAGGAAGATTAGAAACTAAATCATCGCGTGACGATCAGGATGTTCAACTCATATGCGGAAATATCATTCAACACCTTGGGAATGGAGAAACATATACATATCTTGGAATACCGCAAGCAGAAACCCAAAATGTGCGTGTCTTAAAAACGGCACTTGAAAAAAGGTGTCGCCAAATTTTCAGAAAAATTTGGGCATCCGAATTATCTGGGAAAAATAAGATCCAGGCGACCAATATGCTGGCCGTTCCTATACTGCTCTACACGTTTGGTGCAGTAGAATGGAACGTCGATGAGTTGAAGCTTCATTTCTGAGCCAACTCAACCAAATCCCGGCTTGCCAGCGTCAGGCTCAGTCCATCGCAAACCGGATGCAAAAGGCTGTTCTCCCGGGATCACTTCATCTGATCACTTCATCCGAGACTAGAGACCGGACTCCAAGGAACAGTGTTGTACAAAGTCTCTTGCGTAAATTTCCCGCTCTTGCTTACCTTCTGCGATAGAAGGAGCAGAAGTGAATGACGTACACCATCCAGTTGCGTCCGGATTGGTTGCTTTGAGGAACCATGATCGTAGCTTACGGAGCCTACAACTTGTCATACAAAAATTTATACATATATATATATATATATATATATATATGCCAAAATAACATTTACGTGTCAAGATTAACCTAAACTCGCTTGAGAGAACCTGAGCTTGTGGATATAAGTGTTATTAGACATCTTAAAACTAGACAAATCTATACATACCAGGAAGTGCCTCAAAGCCTTATTCAAGACGTAATATCAGTGGAGGAGTCTTTCTGAAGCAAATACAAGCATCTCATTTGTCAGATTTGGTCTTCAGATCTATCGGCGTTGAAAAAGATATCTGCGACTAACATGCCTGCCGTCCCGGTTCTACTCTAGTCGTTTGGGATGGTTCAACGGACGAAGAACAAACCTTTGGCCCTTAATATCGCTACGCGTAAGATCATGCATATGCCGAAGAGCTTGCATATCAATTCTTCCGTTCCGCGATTATACATCTCACGCCGTCAAGGTGGACGCTGACTTCTGAATATACAGTGTCTTCATAGCCAAATTGTTCTAAGTACAGCTTACATAGTTGCAAATGGCAGAGATCCTCTCCTAAAAATGGTCAGGAAACACAAGATGATTGGCAAAGGAGCGTTCCTTTACAAAGCCGCGGAGCACACACACACACACACACATATATATATATATATATATATATATATTCGGTTTCAGTTTTGGTTCCTTGGGAATCAAACCGAAGGGACTATGACAAAGCTACCGAACGCGTCCTCGGGTTGCGGATAGAGGGTCCCTGTACCAGGGGTTTCTGCTGAATATGATTACAATATTGAATAAGCAGTCGCGGACAATTGTCCAGGGATGGTCCCGAAGGAATAACCCCTAAGCGAAGGCGTCAACACCGTGCCGAAAGCTGATTGACACCTGGGTGAGGTCTCTCGAACGGTGACCTGAGATACCGGGCGACCTCTCAGAGTATCAGCCTTATCCTTGCACGCGGGGATCTACAAGGATGGACGAACAATCGAACGCGCAGGGCTCCCGACAATGGGTCGGACAACAATGCCGACTACCCTAGAGTTGGGGGAACCAATCAAGACGGAGTCAATGCGATGGACCGGCAGAATCTCAATACTTTTGGGTGGACGGGTCGACTCAATGACGAACTGTTAGAGTGCTACGATAGCAGTATGAACTCCGAGCGAGAAGGTTACATGGCACGCGACTGCAGGTTCTATGGTGCGAGAAACACCCAGAGTTCTCGCACTTTTCGCGTCAACGTGTGCGAAACCATGCCGAAGAACTCCGAAAAAGGGCTATGTAAGCAGAGTGCCTACTCTACCGCAGTCAGAACAAGCCAGCAACAGAGAAAGAGTGGCGACACCGAGACCAACCGCGAACAGGCATCCAATAGACGAAGAACGATGCTTCAGGACTCGGGGAAACATCAACATTAACGTTTTTCCCAAGCCCAAAGATCTGACTGAACTTGATGATGAGCTTCGCGGAGATTTTTCCGAAGAATCCGACCTCTGGACTATCAATTGTGGTGTGTAAAATGCAGCGAGAACTTTGGCTGATGCAAACCATAAAAAAAAATCAACGGTTGATCATAAGACCAAAAGACGAATGCATCAACGCAGCACAAAGATAGGCTGGGCAAGACAGTATGCGTCCCGCATTCATTGTGTGATTGAATAACTAACATCCGGCAGGACTTTCAATGCCAAGGTTCGAAAGTTCGCGCGCGAACTGCGGATCCGTTATCACACAATCAACAAGTCAAAGCTTCTGACCATCAGGCAGCATATTGTTGACAGAATTCGAGTACTATCTAACGCTAAGAGAAGTCTAGAGCGGAGGGAGAGGTGGGTCAGAGAAAATCAACAGTTTCTGTCTGAACCATCTCGGCTCTTCCAAGACCCACCAGTTACTGTCGACCATCCGCCCAATCCAGAGGAGGTCAAAGCATTTTGGAGAGAAGTCTACGAGGTCCAACATCAACTTCAAGAAGACTCCAAGAACATAAATAGCTTCAAGGAGCTGTGCAATGCCCTCATAACAGCTGAGGAGGAATGCCCACCTATCACTACCGAGAAAGTGAAAAACGTATTAAGAGGCATGAAGAACTATTCCTCTCCCGGTCCAGATGGTAACTGGTGGAGGAAGTTTCCTTCAACCCACCAGCATCTGGCGAGAATTTTCACCTTATATCTAAAGTAGGAAGAGCCTATTCCGGAGTGGTTGGTGGAAGGGCGCACATGGCTCCTGCCGAAGACGGACAACTTAGCTGACCCTAAGAATTACAGACCAATAACTTGTCTGAACACACTGCATAAGATCTTTACAGCTATCGTAAATGATAGGATTGTTCAGACAATTGAACCTGTGTGGCGAGAGATTTATGAACAACGGGGCTCAAAGAAAGGTGTAGCAGGATGTCAGGAGAACCTGCTCATCGATAGATGTGTTTGTAAAGACGCAGCATCCTATCAACGATTCCTATCGATGGCCTGGATTGATTACCGGAAAGCTTTCGATTCAACCTCCCATAGACTTATCATCTGTCTGTTGGAAAGCTTAAAGGTTCATCCACACATCGTGAGGTGCATAGAGAGATTAATGCCGTTTTGGAAAACCAGATTTACTATCTCATCTGGAAAACATCGTGTGATCACTAACAGTGTCACCTTTCAGAGAGGTGTGTTTCAAGGCGACACCATGAGCCCTCTTCTCTTTTGCCTCACATTATTGCCACTGTCTCTCGCACTTCGCCATTCCGAAGGGTACCTCTGTGGCAAACCTGGAGATCGAAAGCATAAGGTCACTCATGTATTTTACATGGACGATCTGAATCATCTATGCTAAAAATAAAGAGAAACTACATCAAGCTCTAAAAATTGTCAAAGGTTACACTTAAGAGATTGGAATGGAGTTCGGGTTAGAGAAATGTGCCACGGTGCATTTGAAGAAAGGAAAACTTAATGGCATCCCCGAAGACCCTGAGCTCGTCGACAGAAGCGCTATACGATACCTTAGCTCTGGAGAGACCTATACACGCCTGGGCGTGCCACAGAGCCGCATTCAGGACGTGACATCTATAAATGATACTCTCTGAAGCAGATACAAACGTCTCATCCAGCAGATTTGGTCTTCCGAACTGTCGGCTACGAACAAAGTATCTGCAACGAACATGCTGGCCGTTCCGGTAGTACTCTATTCATTTGGAATGGTTCCATGGACGAAGGACGAGCTCAGCTCCCTTGATATCGGGACGCGTAAGGTTTTGCACGTAAACAAAAGCATGCACCTTAAGTCTTCTGTTCCGCGACTTTACATCTCACGCCGCCTAGGTGGTCGCGGAATACTGAATCTTGAATGTCTTCACAACAGGATTATTCTGGGTACAGCACATGTAGTTGCGAATGGACAAAACACTCTTCTTAAAATGGTCAGGAAAGATGAAGAAGCGGGCAAATGGGAGTTTTTGTACAAAGCAGCGGAGGAGGCTGCTGAGACACTCGGCCTTAACTTAAATACCGGGGGTGAGCAAAATGCATCAAATCTTATCCATCTTGAATACTCACTCCTGAAGGCCCGGATCAAGAAAGCACAGGAGAAAAACTTCCGCGAAGAGCTCCTCGATAAGAAGATGCACGGCATCTTCCACAGAAATGTGGAGGATCAGTCGATGGTGTATGAGCTAACGTATGCTTTCCTTAAATCATCCGGATTGAAGTCGGGCACGGAGGGTTTCATTTTGGCATGTCAAGAAGGTTTCATTTCCACTCTAGCATACCGTCGCCACATTTTGAGCCAAGATATTCCCGATGATAGCTGCAGAGCGTGTCATGCACACCCTGAGCACCTGGGACACATACTATCTAGTTGTCCAACTGATGCGGGAACGACCTACATCCAAAGGCACAATGCGGCACTAAGAGTGCTTTATTACCATCTCTGTCACTCTTACGGAATTAGACCAAATACCACTCCGCTAAACGCTCCTAGGGAAATAAGAGTGTATTGTCGAAAAAGAGAGGTGCCGTATATACTGGAACTTATAAGGGAGTTGGGACGGTTATACCACGAATATTCTGTTAAGCTAATCGTCCTAATCATCGGCGCTCTTGGAGGTGTCACAGTTTCACTGGTTAATAGCCTAAAAAGCATCCCTGAGTGTCTACAAAATGCTGAGACACTTGCGGGGAGAATGCAGAAGGCGCTCGTCCTTGTGTCGCTCCGTGTCCTCAGGGTTCACGAGACTTTGGCTGGATCATCGTATTGAATTCATCGCAGACTGTAACCGCCTATCTCACGGTCGTGAGACGTGGTTGCGGCTGCAATTTTCCCGAGATTTCACTGAGAGGGGGTGCAATTTTTCAGATTAGCACCCGCTGCCGGCGAAATCCTGCGGTTGTCCTTATGACAAACTTTTAACTATATATATACGTGTATGTGTGTGTATATAAATTATATAAATTCGGTTTCGGTTTCGATTCCTTTGGAATAGAACCGAAGGGCCTATGACAAAGCCACCGAACGCGTCCTCGGGTTGCGGATCGAGGGTCCCTGTACCAAGGGTTTCTGCTGAATATGGCTACAATAATTAATTAGAAGTCGCGGACAATTGGCCAGCGATGGCCCCGAAGGAATAACCCCTAGAAAAAGGCGTAAGAACCGTGCCGAAAGCTGAATGGCACCTAGGTGAGGTGTCTTTAACGGTGATCCTGGGATACCGGGCGACCTCTCAGAGTATCAGCCTTATACTTGCACGCGGGGCTTTACAAGGATGGACGAACCCTTTCCCTAGCTGCTTGTGGGAACACCAATGAAACCACCAAAACACCAAAATGCTGTAGATGCGGTTCAAAACGATCAAATGCGCAGAGCACCCGAAAATGAGTCGGCAAACAATGCCTATCATCCTAGAGTTCAGGGCGCTGAAAATAATTTAGATGGAAACACGACGAGGAACCGGCGAAACGCCCACATTGAGTGGACGGATCAACTTAAGAATGACGTGTTAGACTGCTACGATGCCATGCTACGCTGCCAGCATTATCCCTGTTCGCGGAGGCTTTATGGCGCGTATGCACACTCTGTGGTGCCAGATGCACCCAGAGCTTCAGCACGTTTTGCATCAGTCTTTGCGAAATCAAGCTGACTACCTCCGGAAAAATGGATATGTACGCGGAGTGCTTCCCCAACAACTACTTGATCAAGCTGCAGCCAAATATGAAGCGACATCAAGACCAACCGCAGAAAGTAGGCACCTTCTGAAAGATGATTGCAATTTCAGTACCAGGAGGAACATCAACATCCAAGTTCCTCTTAAGCCCCAAGATCTGGCTGAAATGGATGCCTCCCTTCATGGAGATATCTCGCAAGAGTCCGACCTCTGGACCATCAATTGCTCAGTTTATGGTGCTGCGAGAGCTTTGGCTGATTCAAATCGAAGGCTGAAGCTGACGATGGATCAAAAGACCAAAAGACGCTTGCATCAACTGAACAAGAAAATTGGATGGGCAAGACAGAATGCGTCCCGTGTTCAATGTGTGATTGACTACATAACATCTGGAAGACCGTTTACGGAAAGGGTTCGAAAGTTCGCCCAAGAACTAAGGACCTTCAATTACACACTAAACAAGTCAAAACTGCTGACAATCAAGTTGACAAAATACGGCTGTTATCTGACGCAAGGAGGAGAATACAAAAGAGGGAGAGATGGATCAGGGAGAATCAACAGTTTCTCGCTGACCCATCGCGCCTCTTCAGCGATATCCCTGTTTCTGTAAAAAATCCCCCAAAGCCCAAGGAGGTAGATACTTTTTGGAGAGAGGTACACAAAATCCCGAAAACACTGGAATTGAAAGAAGATACTGATAATAGCATCCGGTTCAAGGAGTTTTGCGAAAACCTTATAAAATCTGAGGAGGAATGTCCATCAGTCACTGCCGAAGAGGTGAAAAAAGCACTTAGAGGCACGAAGAACTTTTCCGCTGCTGGACCAGATTGTATCAAGAACTTTTGGTGGAAGAAGTTTACTTTTATACACCAACATTTGGCCCGCATATTCACCTCATATTTAAAGTCGGAGACGCCCATTCCGCAGTGGCTGGTGTTAGAACGCACTACACTTCTGCCGAAAAAAGGTAATTTGTCCAACCCAGAGAATTACAGGCCAATAACTTGTTTGAACACACTGTATAAGATCTTTACAGCTGTCCTAAACAACAGGACTGTTCGACGAATTGAGCCTGTATGGCGAGAGATGTACGAACAACGTGGCTCGGAAAAAGGTGTAGCAGGCTGTCGAGAGAACCTGCTAATTGACAGGTGTGTCTGTAAAGACGCTACAGCGCCTCAGCGCGTCCTGTCAATGGCCTGGATAGACTACCGGAAAGCTTTCGATTTAACCTCTCATAGACTTATCATCTGTCTATTGGGAAGCTTGAAGGTACATCCGCCCATAGTGAGATGCATAGAGAGATTGATGCCTCGTTGGAAAACTAGATTTACTATCTCATCTGGAAATTATCGTCTGACAATGAACAACGTCACCTTCCAGGGGGGTATCTTTCAAAGTGATACCATGAGCCCTTTGTTTTTTTGCAACACACATCTGCCTCTATATCTCGCACTACGAAATTCTCCTGGATACCTCTGTGGCGACACTAATCAGCGCGAGCATAAGGTCACTCATGTATTTTATATGGATGACCTGAAGATCTATGCCTCTGGTAAAAGCAAACTTCATTCTGCTATAAATATCGTCAAGAACTACACACGAGAGATTGGAATGGACTTTGGTTTGGACAAGTCTGCCAAAATTTATCTGAAGAGAGAAAAGATTACTGGCTTCCCAAGGACCCTGAGCTTGTGGATATAAGTGTTATTAGACATCTTAACACTGGAGAGACCTATACATACCTGGGCGTGCCTCAAAGCCGCATTCAGGACGTAACATCAGTGAAGGAGTCTCTCCGAAACAGATACAGGCATCTTCTTCGACAGATTTGGTCTTCCAATCGGTCGGCGTTGAACAAGGTATCTGCGACTAACATGCTTGCCGTCCCGGTTCTACTCTACTCGTTTGGGGTGGTTCAATGGACGAAGAACGAGCTTAAGGCCATTGATGTCACCACACGTAAGATCATGCATATGCATAAAAGCTTGCATATCAATTCGTCAGTTCCGCGATTATAAAATTTCACGCCGTCACGGCGGACGCGGACTTCTGAATCTCCAATGTCTTCATAACCGAATTGTTCTAAGTACAGCTTACATCGTTGCTAATGGCAGAGATCCGCTCCTAAAAATATTCAGGAATCACGAGATGATTGACAAGCATATGCACGGAAACTTTTACAGAAATGTAGAAAAGCAGACCTCGTCAAAGGAGCAAACTTTTGCTTTCCTCAAATCATCAGGGCTCAATTCAGGTACAGAGGGTTTTATTTTTGCATGCCAGGACGGTGTCATTTCCACCTTAGCATACCGTGCCCGCATTTTATATCAAGAAGTTCCCAGTGATAGGTGCAGAACGTCTCATGCACACGCTAAGTACCTAGAACACATACTATCTGGGTGTCCCACCCACGCAGGAACTACGTACATCTATAGACATAATGCGGCCCTAAGAGTACTTTATTACCATCTTTGTCGCTCTTACGGTGTTGGTCGCGATCCTGCCCTGCCGAACGCTCCAAGGGATATAGAGTCGATTGTCCGAAACGAGAAGTGCCAAATTTTCTGGAACTAGGATTTTTGGGCAGTAGTCTCCGTTGCTCACTCGAGACCTGACATTGTTTTCCAAGACTTCGAGAAACGAACTATATTCGTGATCGAATTCTCGGCTCCGTCCGAATACAACGTCACTGCAAAGGAGGAAGAAAAGGAGGAGAGGTATCAAGACCTTAAGAGAGAGCTGCAACGACTGTACCTAAAGTATTCGGTGCGAGTAATTGTCCTTGTGATTGGTGCTCTCGGAGGCACTAGCGAGATGGATGCAGAAAGCTGTCATCCTTGGGTCGCTTCGTGTCCTCAAGACACACGAGGGTTTTGCCGGCCTGTCGTTGTGATTTCGTCGTGCCCTGTGACAACCCATCTCACGGTTGTGAGACATGGCCATAGGTGTGATTTACCGCGGTTCTACTGGTGGCTATTGACATTTTTTAGATGGCGGTTGCTCTTAGTGGGACCCTGCGGTTGTTGTCACAGACTCAAGTGTCCGGACTTATATAGCCATATAAAAATTAAAAAAATAAATAGAAAATTCCTTTTCCAAAAATCAGTTGAAGTTTTAGTTTTTTAGTTATAAAACACTTAAGCTGGACCAAGCAGGAGCGCCGTATAAACAGCCGTGTGTACGTGAACGAGATTTCAATGCAGTGTTATCGAAGCGAGTGCAGAGGTGGGGTTAGCGACAGGAGAACACAACGTTGGAAGCCCGTTCACGCACACACGGCTATTTATATAGCGCTCCTGATTGGTCCAGCTTAAATGTTTTATAACTAAAAAAGTAAACCTTCAACTGATTTTTGGAAGAGGAATTTTCTATTTATTTTTTAAATATTTATATGGCTATGTAAGTCCGGACACTTGAGTCTGGGACACCCTGTATATATACAGAGTGTCCCAGACTCAACTGACCGGACTTACATGACTATATAAACATTTTCATAACAAATCAAAAATTCCTTTTCCAAAAATCAGTTGAAGTTTTAGTTTTTGAGTTATTAAATATTTAAGCTGGGCCAATCAGAAGAGCGGTATAAACAGTAGCGCATATGTATGTGAGCAGGAGTCCAACGTGGTGTAGTGACTGTCGTTCTCCCTTCGCTAACCCCACCCTGGCGCTCGTTTCAATAACACTGCGTTGGGCTGCCGCTCACGTACGCACGACTGTTTACACCGCGCTCCTGACTGGTTTATTATATTGGGATTTTGTATTTAGATTTCTTTGTAGATTTTTTTATTTTGTATTTCTTTTTGATTTTTGTACACCCCCCCCCCCCCCCCATACTCAGACATATCAAGAACAATAACAGTATGCCTCCTTAACGAACAGTTTACATGTCGTGGCTGCAAACTCTGTGGTGCTAGAAATACCCAGACCTCTCGCACTTTTTGTGGTAACAGCCGCGAAACCGTGCCGAGCACCTTCTACGAAGGAGTTATAATCGTGCAGCGCCTACTCTACCGCAGTCAGAGCAAATCGGCAGCGGAGAAAAAGAGGCGAAACTAAGACCAACAGCGGGCAGGCATCCAACCGGGAAAGAGCGTTGCTTTAGGACCACCAGAAACATAAACGTCCAGCTTTCTCTGAAGCCCAAAGATCTGCCTCAATTGGATGACGCCCTTTGGGGAGATTTTCCGAAAAATCTAAACTTTAGACCATCAGTTGTGATGTGTATGATGCAACGAGAACTTTGACGGACGCAAATCGTAACATGAAAGCAACGGCTGATGCCCATCTATCGCTAGCTGAGAGGTGAAAAAATATGATTGTTCGGACAATCGGACCTGTATATCAAGAGACGTACGACCAACGCGGCTCAAAGAAAGGCGTCACAGGATATCGAGAGAACGGGCCTGGATTGACTACCGGATAGTTTTCGATTCAACTTGCCATAGACTTAGCATCTGTCTGTTGGAAAGCTTGAAGCTTCATCAAAACTGATTGATGCCCCTTTGAAAGAACCGATTTACTATCTCGTTTGGAGAACATCGTATGACAACTGACAGCGACATTCAGGGCGATACAATGAGCCGTCTCCTATCCTGCCTCACATTATTTCCACTATCTCTCGCACTTCTCCATTCCCAAGGGTACTTTTGCGGCAATCCTGAGTATTAAGTCAAAATAAGAATTTTCCCGATTATTTCAGTTCACGAAATGAAAACAAATCATTCTTTGATGTGTAGTTGATATTTAAAAAATGTTAGATTCATTGAATTCTAATAAATTATTTAAAAACAAATGTTTTAGAAATGCTATATATCTCTGTATTCTATAGAATAATCTATGTCTATGTGTGTATGCGCTTATGCAATTGATAGAATACAGCGATATGTAACCTTTAAAAAATATTTTTTTACCAAATTTTTTTAGAATTTATTGAATTTACCATTTTGTTAAATATAATTTACATATCAAAGAATGATTATTATTAATTTCACTGAAGTTAGAGTCGGATAGGGCTGATTAAAACTCTACTCCAATCTCCTGGCGAGAATTTTTTTTAACTTATTTGAGGGTCCGGATGCAATAAGTCGCCCGACGCTCGAACAGCCAAATAATTATTGTCCGATCGTCTCAGACCATGCAAATTTTAAAAGTCGCAAAAATAATTTTAAAAAATGGGCTTGTAGAGAGGGAGAAAATAGTACTTTTTTCTCTATACAGTCTTTTTGTCATAAAACCATAATTAATAGGAAAAATGAAAAACCGAAAAACGTGTGATTCCAAAATCAATAAGTTTGTAAAATATAAATCTTCGTAACTTGGCCAAATATTGTTGAAATTGTTTGAAACTTGGTGTGCACACTCAATATACTATATATTGATGCCTATAGAAAAAGAAAAATCGCAAAATAGTCTATTGTTTAATAATATTTAATTGCAAAACGAGACCGGTCAGTAAATAAATTTTTATGGTTTCACCGACAAAAAGTATCGAGGGAACTTTCACTTTGAAAAAACATCCAGTGAGGCATTTGTTTCTCAGTACTGAAGCAAGATTTCTGGAAAGTTTCAGATCGATTCATCTCAAATTGACAGAAATATCAATTTTATAAGACGGAAGCGGAGTAGATGGAGTTTGAAATTGGCAATGAATCGCCTGCGAAAGGAGAACGTCTGTACTAGCAGAGCAAAAAAATGTTAATGTACAAAACTAACTTCACACTACTAGAGTTGAAAAATTCAATTTTAAAAATAGAACAAGGAGTTCCATACCTTGTAACATGAAAATCAATGTTTACTATGTACATAGCTGCAAAATGTTAGCTGCTGCAACAAAAAACATTCTTAAATTATTGAACGTAAATGCTCTTCTTGGACTGTTGAAGAAATTATTAAATTTGGAAAAAATGCGTTCTATTTCAACGGAGGTTTTTGGCGCAAATTTGAATTTCTTTACCGGCTCTTCCGTTTGGGGAAAAGATGTACACCATCATTGGTACTTCGAGAAATCTTTTTTAATACATGTAAATCGCTGTTATTCTCGATTACTTCCTACAATTTCATCTTCGCAATTTTTGAAGCAGGTCCATTTTGCGAAGAGAACTTATTTTGAGCTTTTTCGATCATGCACAAGATTTCTTGTAAAGGCATCCCATAAGTTTCTAATTTACTTCTGTAATTTACCAGAAATCCAAAATTGTCTTTGATGTACATTCATTCTGTGTACAAAGATTCATCTTCTAAAAGTGATTGAGCTATTTTAATAGATTCAGCATCAGAGGGATCGAAACGTAAAATTACTGATTTAACATTTATGAAATTTTTCGTATAATAAATAGCTGCAGATATCCGTGTACGTTGTAGAATAAACGAATTGATTCAGCTACTCAAGGAAGTCCATGTGCAACACACGTAAAGTGTAAGAGTTTCGGAAATACATTTTTTTTTTAATTTTACCGGTTTTTACCATGTACGGTGCCGCATCGCCTACAAGCAGTAAAGGTCTTTCATAAAAATCTTCCTCGGACCACAGTAATTGCATCGAAGCGTGGAAAAGGCCAGCAATAGTTTCACTATTCGCAGCAGAAATTATTTAAACATATAACCCTTAAAACATTCTGAAATCAAGTCCTGTAAAGTAAAATGTTGAGTTCGCTTCCCGAAGATGCTTTGTGTTCGCAGAGTTAACGTTGGCGGCGTCGCACGCTTACTTATAAAATTTATATTTCCGTCAATTTCAGATGAATCGATCTGAAGCTTTCCAAAAATCTTTCTTCTGTACTGAGGATCAAATGCCTCACTGGAATTTTTTTCAAACTGAAAGTACCCTCGATACTGTTTGCCAGCGAAATCATAAAAACATAGTTACTGAACCGAATCATTATGCAATTAAGTATCAATAAACAATGGACAATTTTGCCATTTTTGCTTTTTCTATAGGCATCAATATAGTATATTGAGTGTGTACACTAAGTTTTAAATAATGTCAACCATATTTAGCAAAGTTACGACGAATTATGTTTTAAAACATTTTGAAATTACAAATTTTTTAGTTTCTCATTTTTCCTATTAAGAATAATTATGTGACAAAACGACTGGGAAGAGAAGAAAGTTCCGTTTTCTCATTGTCCACAAGTGCATATTTTTTAAAAATTATGTTGGCGACTTTTAAAATTTGCATGATCTGAGAAGATCGGACAATTATTATGCGGCTGTTCGAGCATCGGTCGAGTTATTGCATCCGAGGCCTCAATTTGATTTTAAAGTTCACCGTATTCTATATGATGAGCCTTGTAAGGCAAATCAAGTTACCAATTTCTCGCCTGAAGCGAAATTTTTTAAACGCTTTGCGGCGGGATTACCCGACTAGGTCTCGGCCGGTATTGAAGTCGGAATCCGACCAGTTTGTTATGACGTTTTTAACTGGATCCCAGCCTGAGAAACTGCCCGGCGCTCGGTAAAAACTGGGGCTATACGGCAGGATCTCTGTTTCGATTTCTACACGTCATATAAGCGGTTGATGTTTTATAATGTGCTTCTTTAATATACCGTAGATACTTTTGGCATTTAATGATTAAAAATGCGATCTTTATGAAATGAAAATGTGTAAAATACCGCCTTTTTGAGAAAAATAATATCACCTCATGCAAACTATGGTACGACCCTCAGAAAGAAGTATTCTATTCCCTTTGTAATGAATAGAAATGTATAAGTGGTTTATCTTTCATTTTTAGACCCAACTCTTAAGACACTTAGGCTTTTAAATATAGCTGTACCAAAACTTAGAATTAGAAAACGCTTTACTCAACAGAATCACCTAAGAAAATTAAAAAAAAACAACCCTTGAAGAGACTTCAATATTATTATTTTTTAATAAGTTCCAACCCTACTTTCTGGCATCTTAGTTAAAGGATTACACGCTTTTCGTAAAAAGATGGTATTTTACCATTTTTTCATCAAGCACGCTTTAAAGGCACAAGAATGACACTCAAATGGGGAATTTTTCATGTGCTCAGTTTTTGCTAGTGGACAATAATAAAAAATTTTTTATTGAAATTTTGTTTGCTCAATTTAGAGTTTTTTGAAAATGTGCAAAAAGCATGCTTTTTATTGAGCCATGCGCACACATTTAAAACCAATAGGATTAATAGTCCAAGAGCTGGTGACGTTTTTCGTGAAGTGAGAGTATAAGTCCTAGTTTTTCGCTTATGTGTCTGGGAAATGGCCCTTTTTTCGAAACCCGTAAATGCCAGACGCCCTGCCTGGGGCGTTTGGACACCTGAGCCAGGTGAAAAAATCGGAAATTTGCAGTGATAGTATAAGAGCCAATTTTCTTCTAGTATCGATTATTGATGTCCCAAGTTTATTATTATTCAATCGCCAGACCGATAGCTTGGGGATAACATACAGCCATACTCGATAATTATCAATAAAAAAAGTTGGACTTTGCAGTGAGAGTATAAGGTCTGGCGTTTTCAATAACATATAGAATAGTATTCACAGGTAGCATTCGTAAAACGACAGACCGAAATTC
>CAKNXH010055431.1:0-17729 GCA_932178445.1 Andricus quercusramuli
ACATAGAGAAGCAATCGAAATCTTGAAACACCCTAATAACATCAATAAAGACAATGGATATAATACCAATCCGATTTGGCTTTCCATCCTCCCGGGTTTTTTAAAAAAGACTTAATTGGCCAATCAAGTTCAAGCAGTCCCCACCATGGGGCACTCTGGCCAATCACAGGCATCGTAGAGAATACATATATAAGAACAACATAACCTGAAACCTCAGTTTCAGGTCAGCCCTGAAGATGTGAACTGCAATGTTCACGAAACGTCGGCAACATTCATAGACGGGGAATGTTTGCTTTCTCCCAGTGGGCACCGGGATATCCGAAAGACACCCTTAGAATGTACCTCTGTCTTGTGACTTGATGTCTTTAAGACATTCTTTGGATCTTTTCATGTATTTGAAAAGTCCTCAGAACGTCCTACAAACGTCCGGCAAAAGACATCTATAGGACAACTTTAGACTTCTGTGACCACTGGGCTAAAATTAAATAACCTTTTTACGACTTTAGAAGGCTGTAGCTCTCTATTGAGTTTGCTTTGAGGAGAAAAAAAATATTTTTAATCTGCACGGGTTGGGCCCAGTACCCATTAAAAAAGTACCACGGTTCTTTACAAACAGTCTTTGAAATTGTGGAAAAAATTTATTCAATACGTGCGCGTGCACTGCAATACAGGCTTTTTGAAATTATACTTGAGAATGCTTCAGCCATTTTTGCAGACTTGTTTTTGCTTAATAAAGTAAAGTGGTTTAGTGCTGGCTAAGTCGTCTATAGATTTCTTAACCCTTTGTTACATGGTGCCATACATGTATGTCACTTTTTTTACCTCGTTTTTTAATACTTTTTACATAGTTTGTAACAAATTACAAGAACAAAAATCACGTTAAAATTACTTTAAGAAACCTTGAAAACATGACCGTGGCTGTGATTGTGTGTTGCGGATTTTAGTGAATTTACAGTGAAATTTGAGGTGAGTTGATGGGAGAAGTGTGTTTCAGGGTTTTTTGAGTGTGAGATTGTATGTAAAATATGATAGAAGTGAAGTGATGGGCGATAATTTGTGAGCATGATACTGCTTTGGGTAGGCTGGGAGGTTAGTATGTTTGGAGTGAGGAGCAGGGTGGGGAGACAGATACAGCTGATTAGCGGCTACAGTGAGGGATAGGTAAAGAGAAGCACGGAAGAAGGTACGGTGATAGGGTGGGGTGACGTAGTAGATAGAATTTACGAAAGCTACGTAAGGCGATACGGACAGAGGTTACTTAGAATCAGCTTGATGGGTAACGAGGACAGCGATAGCAAAGAAGGAAGGGATTCGGACGAGGAAGTATTCTGTACGCCGAAGCGGGAGACAGAAAGGACAGGGCAGTACAGAAAAACGGTAGAAAGGGAGAGATTGAGAGCTGAGAGTTTTGGCTTAATAAAGCCATTCATAAATAGGAAGAGGGATAGGGCGGAGAGAGGAAGTAGTGGAGATAAGGTAGAAGCAGGATCCACCCAAAAAATCCGAAAATATACAGAACAACACCGGAAAAAGACCAAAATGGAGCGGGGGAGAAAGAAAACGGGAAATACGGAGACAAAGTTGCATATAGAGTGGCCCTCTATATGCAACTTTGTCTCCGTATTTACAGAAGAAGAAAATTTACTGTTTGATGGCATGCGTAAAATGACTATAGAAGTAATGGGGATATATGAAGAAAAGCAGGAGAAAAGGATGCAGACGTTGGAGCAAAGACCAGAAAAGCAGGAAGAGTCTAATAAAAAGGTAAGGGAGTTAGAAGGTAGGATAAAAATATAAAAACCAAATCGGGAGTTTGGAGGTGGGGAGAGTGGGAATAAGAAAAAGGAAAGGCTGAGAAAAATAATACAAAGAATAGAAAAGAAAGAGAAAGCAAGAAAAAAAATAGTGATAAAGGGTCTAAGATTAGAAGGGAAGGAGCTGAAGGAAGGAGTGGCAGAAGCACTGGAGAGGATAGATGCTAAGGTTGAAAAAGAGAAAGTGCGAAGTGTATGAATGGAAGCGCGGAAAGAAGAGAGAATGGTACTAGTGAAACTAAATAAATAAGAACATAAGAGGGAAGTGATGACAAAGAAGAGGGTGTTATATGGAAGCTCCGAGAGAATAGAGGATGATTTGAAATAAATAGAAAGGAATATGCAGTATAAATTAAGAAAAATAGCGGAATTGGAAAGAAAAAAGGGAAGAAGAACGTGGATTGAGTAAGGGAGAATACAGATAGAAGGCATATGGTGCGATTGGGATGAGAACAGGGAAGAGTAAGTGAAAAATGTGGGGTTGGAAAATTAGGAGAGGAAGGAATGGGAAATATCGAAATAAGAAAGAGTAGGAAACAAAAAGAGATTAGGCTTATAATAGGAGATTTCAATGCGAGAACAAGAGATGGTGGAGCAAAGGAATGGGGTGGAGAACAAGGAAGAAAATCCAAAAACAATATACTGAATGGGGAGAGAAATCAATTGTTAAAGAGCCTAGAGGAGTAGGGATGGTTTATCTTTAACAAAAATACAGAGGGGGGTGAGGAAGGGGAATATACACGCTAAGGAGGAGAAAGGGGAACGGTAATTGATTATGTGGTTGTGGACGACAACGAGCTGAGAGAGAAGTTCAAGAAACTAGAGGAAGGGGATTATTTTGATTCGGGTCAGGTTCCCATAATAGTGACACCAGAGGGAAAAAACAGTAATAACAATATGGCTAAAAAGGAAGCAAAAGTAAAAAGAGCCGTAAGAGGGGATTGGGCAATGGAATACAAAGAAAAGGTTAGGAAAAAGGTAAGGAATATGAAAATAGGAGAAGGAAATATAAACGAGGAGATGGAAATAATGATGGGAGAAATAAAAAGAGTATTAGAGTGCAAGAGCGGGAGAGAGGGCATGGAAATTTGGGACGAAGCTAAGGGAGGGAGATGGAGGGGAATTAGCGAGAAAGTATTTGATGAAGGTAGAGGAAAGGAGAGGGAAAGCGATAGAATCAACGAGATGGGAAGAAGAAAGGAGGCAGTTCTTTAAGGCTAGAGATACGGCACTGGATTGAACTATGAAGAATTGTAAAAAAAGAGAGAGGGAAAGACAATAAATGAAAAGATGGGGGATGATTGAGGAAGCAAAACATAATAAATGGTCAGGGAAGGGATGTATTGGGAAAAGAAAGACAACAGAAAGTACAGAATCTGTAAATGAGAAGAGGAAACGTGGAAGCATGTATCGGAAGGATGTAGGAGAGGAATGGGAGATAAAGGAAGTTGGAAACAGAATGTAGTAGAGGTTCTAGGGAAGGATGGATTGGGGGAAGAGTGGATGAAGGAGTTGGAGGGGGCTAGAGGAACGAACGACAAAGAATGAAAAAATGGATGTTATAAAAATAGCAAAATGGAGTGAAAGAAAAAGAAAACGGAAGTCGCTTAAATTGGAAGCGTAAAGATTTTTTAAGTACACCAGACTTTCAGTTTATGAATGCGCGATCCCCGCAGTTTCTCAGGGGGCAGAGGAGACGGTTGCGACTTCGCCTCTAAAGGGACGCAGTGCACTACTACTCAGTCAAGTATATTGTGCAATATTATGGAAACGGTTCAGGCGGCCCTGACTGTTTACGTTTCTATGCAGGCGCTTCATTAACAAGGATATTTGTGGGCATCCCCCGACATTGTTCCTGAACTAAGAGTCTGGTGTAATGGTTATGTAATAGCATAAGAAGATTAAGATGCGGCTGCGCTCTTGCTCTCTCTCTATCTCTCTCTCGCTTGTACTTTCGCTTTCGATCTGAATAATAAACAATTGCAAAGTAGCTGAAAATAACTTCTAAAGAGTGTTTCGGGTCACTGATAACGAATCTGAAGTCAGAATTACAAAATTCAAAATAGCCGTTCCAATATGACAGCCAACAAATTAAAAAATTGGTCCTGTAGCTTGAAAACGGGTGCCCAGCAGTTTCTTGGCTCGCTGATTACGAATTTAGAGCCCAATTTTTCAAATTAACAAGTAGGTTAAAATCAAAACATCTTGAAAGGTTCTTCGTTATTGCCTCTTGTTCCTTGTCGAGTGATTCGAAATTTTTTGCAATTAGTTAAGGTTAATTAATTATTCTATTGTAGAGTTCTGATTAATTTGTAAGAACTGTGGTGTGCCTAAATAACTGTTATTCAATATAAAAGAACAAAAATAAAATGTCGCGCTTATCTGAATTTGTATTGAAATTAGTGTAATTGTAAATATGTAAGACTCCTCTCGGAGGTTTTTCCATGACGTGGTTCCCCCCCGTCGGGATGACCTGAAACAATGCGATAACGAAATTTGGTAATTTGGATGCGCAGGCGAATGCGGGAGTCTATTCGCCAATCATTTGAATGAATTTAATTGATTTAACTCGATTTCTTACTTTACCTTGCAATTCAGCTTTGAGTTCAATCACTAAGTTGAAACAGATGAAGTGATGAATAAATTACAAGTACAACAGAATTATACTTTGAAAATTCCATTAATTTTTATAAATTCTTAAGTAATAACAAACAAAAAAAAGATTTGAACGAACAAATTTATAGTTTTTACAAACTAAAGGTGAACAAAGGAAATGAAGAAAGGGGTTTAGGCGGTCGTCTTATTTCTACCTTCTTCATGAATTTCCATCCAATTTTGTCTAAACTTGTCCTACTTTTAAAGAATTTAATTTCAATTTTCATTTTGTGATAAAATTAATTAATTTCTCACAAAAAGAAATTCTTTAAAATTTGAAATAAGTAGTTTTAAATATCTGTATCATCAACTGGAAGATATGCAATTCATTGAATCGCTATTTTAATGGGTGAAAGTGCCGAAAGTGGTGAGCATTAATCTAGGGCTACCCTATTAATTAATATTTACTTATGTAACAATGAATTAGCGCAAAACTCATTACACCGTGTAGAGAAATAAATGTGTGAGCCTTGGCGAGCACAAGATTCCTAGTACGTCTTACAACGCACAAAACGCCTACTTTTTAGGAAATTAATATATTGCTTGAATTACCTGATCCTCGAACATAGACACGTTTAGCAGTAAAACGGATATTATAAAAGGATCCAAAACAAATTCGGGTGTGTTAGTAATGCTTTTGAGATATCGCAGAAAATCCTTCATGATTTTATGATCCATTTGTACAGCCATAACAATGTGATACAACACTGTGGATTCCACAGTTATTAGTTCATTCGAACTGATTTCTCCTGAAATATGGAAATATTAACGTGAAATAAAAAAAGTATACTTTACATAAGAATCTTTAACGTCCGAAAATCCAAAATAGGACAAAAATGAACAACAAACTGTTGTATCAACTCTGCTATCCAAGTTTATTAAAAAATTCAAAACACAATGTTTCGGAAATACACCGTTTCCATCATCAGGGGAACCATATTAATGAAAACAATCTAAAAAAGTGTAATAATAACAATCGTACTAAATTTATTAAGATGAACAATTTTAAAAGGAGTAAAGACCACTTACGAATTAGTTATAGAAGTCCTATCGCGTCTTTTGGAGTAAAGTTCAAGTTCAATTATGAGTTAAAATTCAATTTAAAAATCAGTAGTAGAATTACAATGATATATGAGAGGGTAACCAATTAAAATTTAATATATGAAATTTCTGTGAAAATTTAAAAATTTGATTGGAAGTTAAATTATCATAATAAAGATAGAGGTTAAGTTCAAAATAATAGAGAATTATAGATAACATATTTTAATTATCAGAAGAAATAAAAAAAAAGAAGAAATAAAAAACAGAAGAAATCAAAAAAACACTGTGGAAAATGTTATATTGGACAAACAAAAAGACCTTTACACATTAGAGGAAAAGAACCCCAAGATAGTGTTAGATTAAATTATGATAATGTTCTTAATGACCACTTATATAATAATATTAATGATAGTATTTCTCATGTTTTCCTTTGGGATTAGATTGAAGTTTTGCATCAAGAGAATCATCCTATTGAAAGAGCCTTTGCTGAAATGGGTTTTATTTAAAAAAGAGCTGGATAATTGTCTTAATAAAATCACTGATCTTTGCCATCTTAATGAATCTTACAATTCTATTCTAGAATTATTTTTATAAAGTTGATCACAATTTCCTAACAATTTCCTTACAGTAATTGAATACGAAAATTAATTTATATTTCTTTTTTCTACTTTTTAAATAACCGTTATAACATTTCATTTATTATATTACTTTTAAAAATTTGGCGCATTTTTCTTCATTTCTACTGTATGTTATAACCTAACAGGGAGCAGGATGCTTTTCCATCCTGCTCTCATAATACAATTTTTTGGATTTTTAATTTTATAAGTTTAAATTAATTAAACAGTTATTTATAATTATTTAAGTTTATTCACTACATAAATTTTGATTTCTTCTGATAATTGAAATATGGCCTCTATAATTCTTTATTAATTTGAACATAACCTCTAACTTTATTATGATGACTTAAGTTCTAATAAAATTTTAATTTTTATACAGAAATTTCATATATTAAATATTAATTAGATACCCTCCCATATATCTTTGTAATCCTACTACTGATTTTTAAATTAAATTTTATCTCGTAATTGAACCTGAACTTTACTCCAAGAGATGACTAGGACTTTCGTAACTAATTCGTAAGTGGTTTTTTACTCCTTGTGAAATTGTTCATCTTGATAAATTTAGTAAGAATGGGCTACTTTTGCGTGGTACCGAGCAATCCCAGTGTATCTGTAGCGTCTCTACTGGTGGACTTATGAGGTCGACTGTGACTAAGGCATAATCTAACATTTCACAGTTACGTAATGCAGAGTGATTTTCATGAAACAGGGTATCGAGTTTTTTATATTAGTTCTTAAATTCAAATTTTCCCACTCACGATAGTGAAAGTTGGTTTTGCAAATCTAGTTTTCCTATCTAGTCCGTTCTCTACACATAGTATAATTCTCAGTGCTGTGCCTACCAAAATTGTATCATTATTTTTTTTTGTTAAAAAGTGAAAGGTTCCAGAGATATGTCATTGTACATGACTCAAGAACATGTTTTAAAAACTATTATCATTTAAGCGTTTTGTTTGTTGTTGGTTATATCGTCCCGGGGGGCCTCGTAAGAGCACCTCCTTGTGCTCAGGCTACACCCGTGTTTATCCTCAAGGCAGTACACTGAATCGATAATTATAAGAATACTGGTCAGAACATCTAATGCTGCAACGTGTCTACTGTCCAGTCAGCACCGCCTAAAAAAGGTTAAAAAAAACTAGTCGCACTTCAGGATTGCAGGAAAACAATTCGCCGCTAGGTGGCTAACTGTGCGGTTTAACTGTTTGGCCGGCTCCTGTATTTTCGATTTTCTCGGTATCTAAATTGACTATTTTATTGGTGCTTTGGCGGTGTTCAAGTAGGCGTCTACTTCCTGATAAGGTGTTCGATCGACGGAGTAAAGCTTTACCACCGTCATTCATAATTTGCCTTATAAAGTTTGGTGAGTGTTGCTTGTGTTTACCGCTAACGTGACGGATTCATTTTCATTGGCTCCACTTTCCGATGTGCCGACAGCGGAGCCGATATACTACTGCACTATTGTACTTGGCACGGAAGTAGATCGGGTTGTCTGTGCGAAGGGATCTTCATCCCTGTTATGTATTTATGAACGTAAACGTTGTTTTTCGTTAAGATGCCGAATACCGCCCTTAAGAACATCAGCTTAAAGCCCAACTGCAATACATGTTGGGGCACAATTCAGAGAATTGCCATCTATTGTAAATCCTGCAACAAAGCCTACCACCCAAAATGCACTGAGTTCTACGAGATCCCTCACAAGCAAAAAGTCCTTACGGTGTGCAGACAGTGCCACTCCAGCTCCAGCTATGCTGATGAGGCTTTCAAAGTCTCTTCTTTCATCACGAGCGATGTTGTTCCTGGCGAAGGGGCCCCAGCCTCTCACTCTCTAGGAACTTCCAACCGCAATGCTCTTTCGGAGGATACTCTATACTTAGCAGTCAGAATTCCCGGTTGAGTTCAACGAAGGAGGATACGTCACCCACGCAGCCCGCCCCAATAAGTCCAACAGAACAAATCCTTCATCAACAACCTGCTCCTACAACCCTCAGCAGTCAACCTCTTGCTGATCCTGATCATGTTTCTGCGATTATCCTAGCCAAACTAAATCTGATCTGCGAGCGCCTTGATAAAGTGGAAGCAATTGGAGCGAAAACAAGTGAAACCTTGAAACTGCAAAGTGCTAATTCGAGTACCGTTTCGGCTCAACTGCAATCTATCGCCGTTCAAAACGATAACCTTCTGAGCAAAATTGAGTCGGTGTGTTCCAGAATCTTCAAAATTGAGCTTCATAAGAGCAGCTAGCTGAAGATAATTCCGCTCAGGAAGCAGCCATCGAAGATATCAAAGTTTTGCATGAAGAAAGGATTACCCGCTTGGAAGATGCGATCAGAGACAGAGAGGTAATTATTACGGGTTTTCCAATGTCTGCTCACGAAGATCTCACGAGTATTGTAGAGAAAATTGGCGTTTTGACCGGCTCCAAACTGCTTAAGGGGGATATTGAAGATGTCTTTCGCATTCCATCTAAAGCTCCGAATCAGCCGAGACCAATAATCGCTCGGCTCTCTAATGCTAGGGCTCGCTCAGACCTGATCTCCTTCAAAATAAGAAACAAGAAATCACTAACGGTTCACGAAAATGATTCTAACTTGGAGGAAGGGGCAGTACACGTGAACCAAATCCAATCAATGGATTCTTACTTACGCCTGAAGTCAGTAAAAGAAAAGACACGTCATGGAAAGATCGACGGCAAGGCATGGATCTTCAGGAAATCAGTCTGGATCCGTGACGTAAGAGATGCTTCATATAGACCAGTTAGGGTCCCAGAGGGTGCAGTCCTTGACTCTTTCTTGGAACCTCACCTTAGCTCAGCATCGACGTCAGCTTAGTCCTGACACGCCTCCTTAAACCAGCCAACTAATGGCTACGTGGCTGATTCTTCGTCGCAACACTACTCTCAGCTTAGACTTTCAGATACCATTAGCTCTTCTTCACAACGTTCGTGCCCTAACCTAAGACACCCAGATACTACCGGTATGTTAAACACTCTATATGGGTTGAACTCCTCGTGTTCATATTTCAGCAACTCACGCGACTCTAGTAGCAGTAGTTTGGGGCTCCCTTCGGTACCGCTATTCTCTCTCCGACAGTCCTTTTCAGAATAGTTGGCGAGTCTTTTTACAAGGTGTTTGTTTCCAGCGGCTGTTCTCTCTCCGAAAGTCCTTTTCAGAATAGTTGGCGAGTCTTTTTACCAGGTGTTTGTCTCCAGCGGCTGTTCTCTCTCCGACAGTCCTTTTCAGAATAGAGTTGGCGAGAAATATTTTCAGGTGTTTCTCACATTAAATGTGAGTTCGATCCATGTTTTATATTATGTTATGCGGTACTTGATAGCTTACTGTTTATAATTATAATAAATAAACTGTAAAAAAAATAAACTATAAAAAAAATAAACTATAAAAAAAATAACCTATAAAAAAATAAATAAAAAATATAATAATAAACTATAATAAACTATATCCGCCATTTTGAATTTTTGAATGCTACACATATGCTACATATATCTGCTTGTGAAAATCCGTTTAAAAAAAGTGGTTAGGATATCTCGGAAACCTAGGGTGATGGAGCAATTCTGAGTTCAGATTCGGATTCAGCGCGTCAAATTCCTTCGGGTACACTAGGTCCGTTCTAGGGGTGTGGTATTTCATCGAATTTTGTAGGCCTGTGATTATCGACGAACCTACGCGTACTACGGATAATTCCTCTTCAACAATCGATCTAATCTTGATAAATAAGAAATTACAGCCGTCAGATTCTGGAGTCATTAGATTGTCGAAGCCGTTTGATCCCGATATGGGGTTCTGCCTGTTAGATGTGGGGACAGTCTATAGGCCGGGTATATTTTGCATTGGGAGGGATTTCAAAAGAGTAGATATAGATATGTTCGATAGGGCGGCAAGAGCGGCGAATCTGAGAATATACAAATGGCTGAAACGGTGGACGACAAGGTGAACTGCTTCTCTCAAACTGTCCTATCTTTGATAGACTCCTTTTGCTCACTTCGAAAATTCAGAATTACCAGGCCAAAACCTCCATGGTTCGTAGATGCGGTCAAAAAGATGCCGCGAGCCAGGGATAGAGCACGATCCAAATAGCTAAGGGACAGAACAGACTCACTACGGCGGCCGTGCGTCGCGAAAAGGTCGGATTTCCGTCTAGCTTCCCGAAAACGCCCTCATCTAAGCGAATATGGGAAAGGGTTAATCAGGCGTGAGTCTCGTCTGGGCAGGGAATATGCTCGTGGGGGGGCCTTCCCCTTATCCAAAGAAGATCAACAACTTCCTCCTTGATACCCTCCCTCCAGCAACGGCATCTGTCAAAATAATCCAAGATCTCCTAGAGGCAGCCGAAGTAAGTTAACGCCAGCCTTTCCAATTCCACGAGATTGACCTCGGTATAAATAGTTCCACGATTCTCTCCTGTATCCCCTCATGCTTGTCTGCTTTACTCGATATTGTGAACTGCTCTCTGAGGACAGGGATATTCCCTACAGTGTGGAAGGTAGGCATTGTCCGCCCTCTTCCAAAATGTGACCGAGCAAATTCCTACAAGGATTTACGCCCGATTACTATTCTTCCTTACCTGTCAACGATCCTGGTTTCTCGGCGACTACAACCCTGCTTCATGTATCAGACGAGATAGGCCGGTCACTGGACCGTTCGGAAATCACTATTTTAGCCCTACTGGATCTAACTCGGGCGTTCGAAACCCTTGATCACCAACTTCTTCTAGCCAAACTAAAATATGAGGGAATTTCTCGGAAAGAAATGTCTTGGTTTAGTGAATTTCTCTCAAATAGAAGCCAGCGAGTTGAAATATCGAACACCCTAACCTCTTGATCGTCATCCATCCGACCACTAAGTAAAGGGGTCCAACAGGGTGCCGTTCTTAGTCCGCCTCTTTTCTCTGTTTACACCAACGACCTTCCAGACCCCTTGATTAAATTCCTGTCGATTTTGGAGGCGGCATCCAGGGACAAATTAAAAGTCACGATCCATATGTATGCGGACGACACGCAGGTATATGTCCGATGCAAACTGGACGATCTAGATGTCGGTACCACAGTGTTGTCCCTGGCTTTGAAATTCATCGCAAGGTGGGCTGAAGAGCGAGCTCTTGTTATTAACCCGGCTAAATCCGTTATTCTTCCTAGAGACAACTTTAAAGATGCTCACTTGCCTAACTTTGAAATAGGCTGATCCTTGTTGTCCATCCAAGTTCAAGCGAAAAACCTAGGTCTTAAAATGCAATCCAGTTGGAGTTTCGAGAATCATGTAACCATTCAAAACAAAGCGGCGTATCTGCGTTTAAGAAAATTGTATCCTTTCCGTCGCTCCCTTCCACTCAGGGTAAAACTGTTGCTTTGTCAGTCATTGGTACTGTCCCTTTTTGAATATGCGTACACGACATATGGTCCTTGCCTGAATGCCACTCTGAGAAAGAGGATACAGAGGGTGCAAAATGCGTGCCTCAGATTCACATATGGAATTAGAAAATACGACCATATTACACCCGCCTTGCAAGAATCTGGCTAGCTGAAAATGAAGCACAGATGGGAAGTACAAGTATGTGTCCTCTCTTTCAGGGTCCTCTCGCAGGGCGCTCCAGAATATTTATTTTTTATATTGTCATTCGTAGAAGATAAGCGAGCTAGAAGTTCTCTTGCCCTGAGATCCCATGGCAAGCTATATGTCCCGAGAGCGAACACATCGGAAGGGGAATCCATCTTTTCCTACGCTGCTCCGCGCCTCTTAAACAGCTTGAAAAAACCCGCTGGCTTCCTACTGCATCCCCACTGTAAGAAAGGAAACAACTTAACGCCTTCGCGCGGCAACGTGATTTGTCTCTCCATTCTCACTATTTTGATTCTTGTCTTTTTTTATCTTCAAGTTCCGTATTTGAATATAAGTTCTAGAGTATTTCGCATTATGGTACCACAATCAGTTTCTATATATTTCTGCAATGATCCCGGAAACTGTATATTGAAGCCCCAGTTTATAAGTTTCGTTTACTTATAGTTTAAACTAGATTAAGAGGGTTATTTTTGAAAACAGCTTCAAGCTGTACCTCGCCCTTCGGGTTCTTAAGTTAACGCTGACTGCCATGTACATATCCTTCTCGTTACGAACTCAATAAAGATTTATTATTATTGAGAGAATTTGTAAGCTCCAGAAGCTACGATTATGGTTCCTCAAAGTAACCAATACCGACGCAACTGGAACGTCTACGTCATCCACTTCTGCTGCTTCTGTCCTAGAAGGTAAGCAAGAGCGGGAAATTTACACGATATAACATCGGGCAACACTGTTCCTTGGAGTCAGGTTTCTAGCCGCGGATGACCTTACGCGGCAGACGGAACAGTTGGAGATGAATGTCTCACCTCTGAATACTTTTTTAGAGCTACTAATCTTTGTAGAATGTTATGAGGGACAGCGTTGACGGACCAGATGAAGTAATCCCAGAAGAACAACCTTTTGCATCCGGTTCGTGATGGAATGAGCCTGACGCAGGCAAGCAGGAATCTTGTCGAGTTGGCTAATAAATGAAGATTTCATACCTCCAAAAGAAAAGAAGTGCTTGATATTTCGCCCGCTCTTCTTCCTCCTTTGCCGTGATATTACCATCGGCTGGTGCCGAGAATTTAATCACGTAAATGATCTTGTTCTTCAAATCTTGGAGGACAACATCAGGCTTCGTAGCACTGATACGATGAGAGGTGAAGAATGAGAAATTCCAGTAGATCTTACACTGATCATTCTCCACAAAGGACTCGAGTTCCCCCTGGGCGTATGGCATCCAATGAGAATATGTCCAAGTGTTTCAAGCTCTTGCTTGCACGCTCGGTAGTTGGTATCGCCTCAAGGTATAGTTATTATGCACTCGCGGTAGAGTAAGGTGTCTAAAACGCCGCAGGCAAAAAGAAATCCCTCAGTCTCCGATTTTAATCCAGTAGACTTGAGAAACATGTTGGACAGACCCATCGAGAGCTCTTCTCTACCTATAATGCCGTAGAATTCACCATGAAGGGGCTTGTCAGCATGTTCTCTTAGTAGAAGCGTATGTTCTGCTTCCTGAACACGACTTTTGAGGACAAAAGGTATTAGTGATGCTAGGCCATGTGTAGTATCGCTGGAATCAAATGGGAGGCCAAGCTCATTTGCGGCCCTATCTGCGGCACTGTATAGAAACGCCACAGCATTCACGACTTCATGTTGATGTAACTCGTTAAAGTCCTCTTTCGAAGAAGAAAGAGTTTAAGGTCGTCCATGTATAAAAGGTGGTTGACTTTATATTCTCTTCTGTTCGGCGGGCCACATGGGTATCCAGAGGTTTGGCCTCGGAGCACAATAGATAGAGGCAAGAGGGAGAAGCAGAAAAGTATCGGACTTGAAAAGTCTTCTTGAAAGACCCCCCTCTTATATGTGATGTAGCTTGTGGGTCACTTGTCTTTCGTCAAATGTTATGACAAATCTTGTCCGCCTCAAGAGCATAAGCTCTTTCATGCATCTCACTATTTTTGGATGCACCTCCATGCACTCGAAGAGGTTATTAAGTAACTCATGGTTCGTGTTATCGAATGCCTTACGGTAGTCAATCCAAGCCATGGACAGATTGCGTCGATACCTGATCGAGTCCTGGGTAATACACCTGTCTATTAACAGGTTCTCCCTGCAACCTGCCAGTCCTTTCTTGTATCCACGTTGTTCAACTATTGCACGCCATACCGGCTCGATAGATGTTGATATCCTTTCTTTGAGGATGCCAGTAAATAGCTTGTAGCTGGTGCTTAAACAACCTATGGGTCTGCAGTTCAAATGACAATGACATTCAAAAAAATTACTGGTCAGACCGCCGAGTGCCGTAATGCGTCAAATCAGTACCCTGCCGAGAAGATTGAGGATGCTGACTGTTGACGTCCTAGAACTGTATTCTAAAAGGCTTAAGTTGAACTGAAAAAAATAATGTTCTGAATCAGGTAAATGCATTTGTGACTATCCGCGAAGAAAGGGACCTAACGCAGAAAAAATCGACTTTTAGTTTTTTGCACCGATTGATAGTTTTTTATTTTTTTGTATTGTTATTTAACTGCAAGGTGAGGCCCTCTTATGGAGTTCCTGTATTGGACCGCCTCTTCAATCGCTCCTTCTGTAAAATGAAGCTACCGCGCGTTAGGTCCCTTTGCTCACGGACGGTCACAATTACTTTGGGTGTATAGATTTTTAGATTGACCTAGAATTCCCGTTTTTATATAAAATCACGTTCGTTCCGCAACACTCCCCCGACCCAAGTGGCTGATCAATTTTTCTATCAAGCATGTTCTCTCATACAAGCTCTTGTGTTTTTTTGTGGCTTCTTATATCATTCCGTTTTAGGGCCTCATTCGCAAATTAATTCCTCGGTCTGCTTCTGGGTACGCTACTATTTATTTTACCAAGATATATTTTTTTCGTCAGTCGTTCTTCTTTCATCCTTGCCAAACAGTGTCTCCTCTACACCACATTCTTTGAAAATCCTCTCATTAATGACATTGCCCATTAGCGTTTTACCGCACACATTGCGTAGAAAAGATTTTAACTTTTTACTGAGTGGCGCGACCCAGATTTTCTAAGTCAAATGACAAGCGAGGTGAGAATTCCGAGGCGAAGAAAGAAAGAATCTTGGATATGCGCCAAATATGATTCATGATTATAAATATACTTTGTACCTTTGAATATAATTTAGCTGTCAGCAATCCACAGTATCTTTCGTAGTCTGATGTGTCCTAATCTCTCTTTTAGTCTCACGAAAAAATCCTTAAGGGATAGGAACTTACAAAATTTGATTTACCTGAAACTTAACGTTAGTTTCATAAAATTGTTCCATCTATACCTGTAGGAAAAACTTAAGATTAAGGAGTATTATTATTTAACAACCAATCTAACGAAGAGATCGGAGATCGTGGAGTAGCCCCTGTAACGGATAATGGGGTATCCAGACGGGAGAACTGGGAGAAAGCACTAGTCGACTTTAGATACGTGCCCCACTAACTTTTTTTCCAACTTAAAATGTCTTGGGCTTAAAATGCCTGGAGTTTATCCAGCTATATGACCCTATACGTAACTCCATACCGACAATAAGGGCCTTTTTTATGCGGACACACACACATCTGTGTCCTTTATTAAGCACCATAATTCCCTTATCCTACTAATTATATCATTCAAAGTCAATAGATTTCTTCCAAAAATGTTTGCTGATGCTCATCGACTTCTGCAATCAATCATATGTGAAAAAATTGTGGGTTTCGCGAAGAGAGTATATTTTTTTCTAAACCAGGAGAAAGCCCGAATTTTTCCTAGCCACAGTCACGTGCTGGAGGATCTTGGTTGATCTGGAGCCTTTTTCGAGGCCGCCTTCTCGATAAACGGACTGGTGTCAGGACTGTTTAGAGGTCACCCTCTACGGCGTTTCTGGACTGGAGGGACTTGGGTCTGTGGACGAATCTCCGGATTCAGTTAGAGCATCTTTCTTTGGACTCCTGTATGTCTAGGTGCCTGATAAGGCATACATGTACTGAAACGGTGCAGTATAAAATAATTATTTTATACTTATAAATTATACTCAGAAACGGGCGAAATAGAAAATAAATACGCTACTGAGTGACTAGCGAATTCAGTTCAGAGGGAACACGCGTCTAGCGTTTGACTCTTCGATCGATCGCATTCTCAGAAGTAAGTTCGCCAAAACAAGTGGTAGGACATCTAGCGCAGGTACGAGCTCATGGAGAACTGAGGAAAATGCGACATTCTTTTTCAGGTTTCCAGATTAGAAAAAAATATTATCCTTTTTGTGTTTATTAATGAACTTTTAGCAGTCTGCCCATCTCTGAAGTTGTTAGTGATAAAATGTGTAAGAGCCAAGCTAGAGATTTTGAGATCGTTCATCCTTTTTCAACTCGTTTTCATACGAGAGCTCAAGGATGTTAGCCAACCACTCTGAATCATAATATTCAAAATAGCAATGAGGAGTGTGGGATGCTAAATCTCGATCAATCTTTGGTGTAAATTTGACAGCTCCAACAACCTTCTCACTAGTTTTTCAACCCGTTTTCATTCGGGAGCTCAAATAGTTAAGGGGAGTTTCCACGTAAGAACTCACAATATCTTTAGGAATTAGAAAAATTTCCAAAATAAGGTCGTGAAATCTTAGAAATCGGAACACAACAGACTTTTAAAAGGTAAGAAATTTTTCTTATTGAATTTTGATTCTGAAATCATTAGAATTTCTATGGTTAAATAATGTTTGGCTCTAACAAAAGTATAAAAGGCATAGGAAAATGAGACAATATTCCGGAGGACAAAACTTGCACTCAATTTTCTACGGAATAGCGTCTGATTTCGCAACTTCACAGCTAATTTAATCCTCAGTTCTTCGCCAGGGAGGGCAAAATTCGTAGGATATCGTTTTGAATAGGCGTGTAATCGCTTATACTATAAGGGCAAATAGGTCCAAGGAACCAAAATAAAAATTGCTCTGAGATAAATTAAACCTAAATAATTGGCCTATTCAGGCGTGACAATTAGCTGGAATTTACGAAGCTTGAAATCGCTAAACTGCGAAAACTTACGCAATTTGTGCCTCGCCTCTGTGTGCCTGCATCCCCGACACGAATCATAAAACTTTGCAAAAATTTTACAAAAATGAGAACAATTCAAATAAGGGCTATCTTAGATCCAGAGCTTGAGGATAATTATATCTCGAGACAATTTTTGGCTCAAAACTACTTTAAAATTAAGGGGCTAAAAGTTGAAAAGAGTTAAGTTTCTTTCAATGCAAATTGGGAGCCTCAATTAACCGATAAGGTTACTTTTAATATTCTCGTTGCTAATAGTTCCCTTCATTTCAGGATTATCGTCCTCTCAAGATTGGAACCAACGTGCATACTCGGGGCCAATTTCTTGAACAGGACACAGTAAATTGTCGAGCAATCCGATTTCTCGTGAACTATACTCACGAGAGGGAAAACTCGATACAGATAAATCTAGAAGTAAAAATAGAAATTTTAACGATAAAAATTGTCCTTAAGGCCTGAGATGTCAAAGGAATCAATTTAAAGCTCCCACTTAAAAGAAAAAAGTCACAATTTAAATGTTCTCAAGATTTAGGAATTATTTTTTATGATAATGAAAATGTTAAAAGGTCAGAGATATTGAAAAACTTTACAACTGGTACCTCTGGTGGGACACAGAAGTTTTTGAAAGAGGAATGAATTGCACGATTTCGTCGTTCGATATCGGCAAATACATCCGAAAAATAAAATTGAAAAACAGGTGTCCAGAAAGAGTAATCATTGCGTAATCCTTCGCGACGTGTAGATTATCAGGCCTTTGTATTCGTTAACAGACAGGTCATAAACACGTGATGAGAATTTAATTGAATTCTATTGATGTCATTACATAATCAAAGTATAAAAAATTATATATTGGTGGAAATTGACATACTTCAGACCAATAAAAAAGGTAGATTTGATGTTGATAACCTTTATTCAGCTGCCGACGTTTCGAAAACAAATTTGTTTTCCTCATCAGGACAAAGTCAAATTAAAAAATCCAAAGTTCATCATAAA
>CAKNXH010055431.1:27729-62655 GCA_932178445.1 Andricus quercusramuli
TCTAAGTTAGAGTTGGGTATTTTTGAAAGAGCAGACGTGGATAAAGAGTCTCATGAAACATTAAAGTTTTTCCCGTATTCCTCCTTATTATCTCCACATCCATTTCCCGAAGTTGTTTTAACCTCAACCTCACCAAGTCCAGTATACATGCCAAAATACACACCTTTGGATCCAGACTTATAAACTGAGAATGTAAGTTGTTTGACATGTCCAGAATTTTCATCATGTGTAATCTCAAGTTTCGTATTCCCCTGTATTTCCCTGTTTGATGTGTAAACATTTTAGACCTCGGTATGGAGAGTCGCGCCTGATTGAAATGAAACCACGACTAGAAAGTGTAACGCAAGCTTCTGATACACGCGTTGTGTCTCATGTCACAGGCCGGAGGCTTGCTTGCTTCTCTCTCTCTCTCACTCTCTCACTCACTCACTGACTCACTCTCTCTCTCTGAAACGAATAATAATTCTTCAAACTGAATGCTTAAAAAATGGAGAATTTTGGAATTCGAGAATATTTGAATGGAACTTGAAATTTAATAAAAGCATTAAATTATGAATACATTAATCAAAATGTTTTTGGAAATTGAAAAAAGATTTTAAAGTTTCAATTGGATGCAAACATTTCATTAATTACTAAGGCTTTCGAATTAAAATAGTTCAATTTTTAGGGTAAAAATCTTTACATTATTTAATTATGAACAGATTCATAATCGTCTGATAAAATCAATCTTATTATTATTCTATTGTTAAGAGTCGAACTATGAAATTAACATGGGGTTTTAAATGGAAAAAGCTACTTGTTATAAACTTTTTGTGAATTAAAGATTTAAAACCTCTTAACGCATGTTCAAAGAATAATTTCCACCCAGTAAGTTTTAATTTTGACTCCCCATTCCCCTTTCAAGCCATTGGTATTGTGCTTGGAAGGTGAACCAAAAACTGCAAAATAGCAGTTTTCTATTAAATTCCTACTACGAACGGTATGCTTTGGATTTTTTTTAACAAGTATTATTTTTAATTGTTGAGGGACGAATTTCCAAGTATTTTGTGAATAATTTTTAATTATTCAAACAATAATTATTTGTTGAAGAATTATATTCTTCTTAAAATCGTGGAAAATTATTGTTTTGAGGATATAAGTGATAGATTTTAATTTTACAGAAATAGAATATACAACTCTAAATTTACTTCCAATTACTACACGAAACCTGATAAAATTATACGCCTAATGGTCTTAAACTGAAAGGAATATATTAATGTTATTATAAGTTATTAAAAAAATACAAAGTTTAATGTTTCCGAAAAATGTTAATAAATCAAAAAGAAATTAATATTTTTGAATCTCTTCGCACTCGTTTTAAAGATAATTCTTTGCATTATTTTAGTGACTTGATAATATATTTCTAGAATTTTTCCTTCGATGCAATCAGAACCTAAGCTTAAATTAAAGAACTTATTAATATTGATATAAAGTCAGGTTTTCATGACTGAATTAAAACAAATTAATAGAACAGTATTCTAAGAGACTTCCAGAAAATGATCTTCAAAATTAGCCCAAAAACAATGAAAAATTGGTTAAATTCAAATTTATTCAGAAAAAAAGGATCTCTCTCTTTTCACTCCACTGGAAACATTTACATTCGACGTTTTTTCAAACAACTTTTAATAATAATAATCCCCCTTTTTCTATATTTCCAAAAACTTTCCCTTTTCTATTTGAATATACGATGTTTGAAAAGCATTATTCGAATTGAGAGACACATTCTTAAAAATTAGTAAATGTATGTGCGTATTATTTAGTATCATTAACTTCAGTTTTTTAGTTGAAAATTATAGTCCATAGAAGTTGTTATTTTCGCATTTTTTCAAGAAAAAATATACAAATATATGTTGACCGGGAAGTTTTTAAATCTAAAAACAGGGAATTTTATTTTAAAACCTGTCATTTCTTATTTTAGATATTTTATGCTCATTTGTAGTAAAAGTTCTCAAAGATTAAACAAATTTATTGGTGCAGAAAAATCAGCTGTAACGTAAAATAAGAAAAAAAATTAATTATGATTTATCTAGTAATAATATTAAATTTAGCACATGTTTTTAAGGTTTTTAAAATAATCTAAAAAATAATAAATAAAAATTTAATAATAAAAAGCTGCTAAATAATATGTCTTATTATACTAGGCAATAAGATTTTGTTTATCATCAAGGTATAATGAAGTCAATTCATAGAAGAATGTGTTATTTTGGTCATACGGTCCATTTAAAAATAATAGTGGATTCAGTTGTCAAGAATCAAGCTTTATTCGTCAATTTCATTAAAAACCAACGTACGTTTCGACCTTGTTGCAGGCCTTCTTCAAGGTAATATATAACCTAAGTTAACATAATATACGTAGATGTAATAAACTAAAAACATTTATGATGAACAAAAAAAAATATAAAAAATTATATAAACAACAAAATGTTTTAAAGTTACCTGTATTGATATTTATCAAATTATTGAAGACATTCCAATTTTCGTCTATTTTCCAAGAGAGACAACATGTTTTTGGAGTGAACCAAAATTAGTTGTCTTTTTGTTTTGTTTGTATTGTTTTAACATAAAAATTTATCATTAAAAGTATTTAAATTGTGTCCTTTAAAATATTTAAAAATTGAAACCTCAAATTTTCGAGGCTCCAATATAGTAATTCTACTACATTTTTGTTGAATAGAACAAAACAGGTATTTTGATTTCAACGGACAAACATGGACTAACAAGGTACATTATAAATGAAGTCGTATTTTCATGAGTAAATAAGAAAGGCGGATATTAAGACAGAGAGCCAAATGAAAAGTGCGCCAAAGTAAACTGGATTTAAAATTGATATCACATTTTTATTTTATTTTTTAATTTTGTATATAAATTGGTTATAAAATGGTTTGATAAATTTTATTTATATTTAACGTTTCGGTTTTTAAATTAATTGAATTTTTAATGAATTTATTTCTAAAAATTGACTCTAGAATTCGTCGTTTGTTTTTTATTATTTTCATGAGCTAAAATTTTGATATTTTTAATCTCAAAATCAAAATAATGATTGAATTGCCATGCATGTTGTGACAAACCAGTGTTTTGATTACCTACTTCACAATCTCGTTTATGTTCATAAATGCGAGTTTTTAGTCTCCTGCCGGTCTCACCAATATAACTTTTATTACAACATTTACAATTTATCATATATACAATACAAGATGAGTTTTCTTTATTGTCTTTATCTTTATTTCTAAAAAAAGGAAATTTATTAAGTGTGTGGTTGTTGGTGAAATAAACATTAATATTGTATTTTTTAAAAGAACTTCTAAGACGTTCCGAAAGACCTTCAACATATGGTAACGAAACCTTTAGTTCAGATTTATTGTGATTTTGATTCCATTTTGGAATTGGTTGGTTTTTAATGAAATTGACGAATAAAGCTTGATTCTTGACAACTGAATCCACTATTATTTTTAAATGGACCGTATGACCAAAATAACACATTCTTCTATGAATTGACTTCATTATTGATAACAACGGTCGAAGTAAATTTTACAGTGTGGATAATATTCCAATCACTGAACACAGATAAATCAAGGTATAAATTATAAATTCTGAATATCTGAATATTTCATTATTTCTTTTAGATGATGAGTGCCTTCAAAGTTTGGTCGAGCGATAGACAGAAAAAAATCGCGTTCGTAACAAAATCTGCGGTCGAGGATGTAATCCGAAAAGCCAATGAAGAATTGAATTTAGCAGGGACTCGATTAGTCATGGAATCCGATGGGACAGAAATAGAGGACGATGAGGTTCTGGAATATTTCGCAAAACATACGTTCATGATTCTGCAAGAGGGTGAAGTTTGGAAAGAGAATACATCGGGGCAAGAAGATATTTATCCTGATAATGCTGAAATGCAACAGGACATTCCAAACAATACTGCAAATGATAATGCTGATGAACAGAACGAAAACTTTCAGGTTCCTGTGGCGGCGGAGAATTCTGGTGAACTAGAAAATGTACAAGTTCTTGGACAGAATGTCCTCACTGAGGTGAACTTGAACATCTGGTTCGACTACGCATACGATTATGCAAATCTGGACAGATCATACGTCCAAATGTTAATGAATGGCCAGGCTTCAAGCGGACTCAAGAAAGAAGTCTTTCATAAAATCGTCTTGCAAATGAGGCAAATATGCATCGAGATCCCCAGTTCAGTTCTCAATAGAGTTGCCAGAGAAGTTGTGACCAGATATCCAGAATCGTTTCAGGATCGGAAGAACGGAAAAGTTTACGGTTCCGGATACGCGTTGTTGTATACTGCTTTATTGAATCATCGAAATTATTTAAGGCGTCTGGATACAGGGAACGTAAGACGTCAAAAGCCAAGAACTACTGCTAGTAAAGCGAAGTTTTTGGTTCAAGCAAAACTAGGAGCAAGAAACTGGCAACCCTTAGACCATCCAGACGGAGAAACAGATGCCACTGTCGAAGAAAGAAGAATAGATTTAATGAATGTTTATCAGTTATTAAAAATGGGAGAGCAAGTACCAGACGAGCTTCACCAGGATATTCTGTCCCACTTGAGTGCATCATTTAAGTCGATAAGAGAATTTTTCAATAATTTTGAGGACCCACCGTCTCCCACTACTCTTAATACATCTTGGCCAGTATTCTTACGAAAGGAGTACATATTTGAGATGTACCGACTGCAGATGGGGCACCCGATTTCTTTGCTGCGAGACAGTTTCAATACTGACAGGCAGGCAATTTTTTCCTATGGCTGTTCCCACAATCTAACCGCAGCAACGACAGCGGATGATGATTGCGAGATAGTTAAAATTATCTTCAAACATTTCAAGGAAAATGCGGAAGATTTAATAAAGGAATGTCTTGTAAGTTTCCCTTTCAAATTATGATATCTGCATATTACAGGGTGCAACATAAAATTTCATTTTCTTATCTGCTTACAGGTGGGCCAAACTTCTGCTGATATTGAACGTCCTCGAAAAGGTCCTCTCATCGCAATAACCGGTGAGATAATGATTTTATGAACACAAATTTTTATCATCGTACAGATTCTACGTACCAAATACTAGCAAAAAATATCATCGTTCAGTGTATAATACTCCCTTAAAAGTACGATTCAATTGGAACTGCAAGAATTTAAAATTTAATACTTTTAGATTGAAGTATAGAGAATTAGATTTTCAAATACTTTTACAATTCAGAAATGAATACTTTCATAGTTCATGAATCTTTCATATCTTTATGGGAATTATAATCTTTAAAGGAATGTTAAACGTATTTAATTGAATTTTTATTGAAAAAACTTTTTTGAAGCTTTAGGTGAAGATTAAATATTTTTTTGAATGCTTCGAATTACGCATTCTTTGGTTTTGAAGGCTGAATTTTGAAAATGTAACTAAAGGGGAAAAAGGTTTGGAAACCGATAAATGCTTATAAAATTCTTTATAAAGAGTGACGCCAAAATTCGCCTATTTTTTGGACCCCCCTAGCGACCTGGTCAAAAAATATAAAAATATGTTACAGGTATCAAATTACTCGTCACTTAAAACCAAAGTGAGCATCGCTTTTCGTTTTTTAAAAATTTCAAAAAATTACCCCTATTTAGGGGTTGAGAAAACCCAAAAAAAATTAAAAAATAGGAAATACCACTAATTATGAAATCATTTTTTCTTGATTGATAAACGGTTGATGTGGGTTCAAAATTCACCCTTTTGTAAGGTTTATTTAAAAAAAAGAATATATTGAAAAATGATTTTATAATTAGTGGTATTTCCTATTTTTTAATTTTTTGGGGTCTTCTCAACCCCTCAATAGGTGTAATTTTTGAAATATTCAAAAAACGAAGAGCGATGCTAACTTTGGTTTTTAATGGCGAGTAATTTGATACCTGTAACATATTTTTTTATTTTTTCACCAGGTCGCTAGCGAGGTCCACAAAATAGGCGAAAAAACAGCCTATTTTGGCGTCACTCTTTTGAGTGGCCACAGTCTTATAGCCTACTACAAACAAATGGGAATGTATAAAAAGATACTTTCGGCTTTATAGATACTGCAGAAGGGGAGGCATATCATCTAGTGTTTGATGAAGTACTAGTGGATTCGTGTGCGAACTTTATGGACGGACTCATGTGGGCGTTTGCTTCCTTCTTTGTCTGGAATCGAAAATATCCAGAGACGTACGCTTGCTTTTTAGAGTGCCTCCAACGATATGTGCTAAATTTGCATCCAGATAGTGGCAGCAAATCTACTGCCAGTGACCGAAAAATTACAAGGGTGAATACCTTTTACAACAAAGTAAAGAAGTATTACTTGCAGCCTCAAAACCCTGTCGACGAGAACTCTAATATAGAGTAAAATCACAAAATCGCTTCTGTTCTCTTTGTTTACGGGACAAATTTCGCAGTTGGACATTACCAAAGATTATCACTTCCATTACTTCTTTATATTTCAAATTTGTAAACAAGTTTCATACTTGTTCGTGCACTAAAATTGAAAAATGTACCTAAAGTAATTTTACGCGAAAATTATAATTTAAACGTAAAATAAGTCTACGCCTTGAAAGTGAAACTAGTTATAGAGCCCTTAGTGCATTACAATTTATAAATGTACCTGAAGCACGTTCATTATAAGATTGTGATTTGAACTTTAAGGATATATTGGTATTTTAATAACGTATTCTTAATTTGTTTATGAAATTCGTTATCCTTAGTGCTATAATATTTATAAATGTACGTAGAGTATATGTACGCTTTTTATAATAACGTCTTCTCGAGGACTCATGAATTTTTTATTTACAAAGGATTCACACATTTTTCATTATCTCAAGACTGAATCCATTTTAAATCAGGCAGCTCTTATACTTGAAGTCGCAAAATCTCTCACAGATCAAATATGTTGATTTTGACAGGAAATTAGGCGATATATATTTTTCGGATTTGCGAGAAAACAAATTTCTACAAAGTTATGAGTACTTTCAATTTGGGATTTTTGCTTTAAAAAAATCCACATTCGTTATTCAAACCTCATTGTTTGCAAAAAGAAGAAGAAAAATCGATTTCATGCGTATTTCATATTTTCAGAAAAATCGCAGTCAGTTTGTTAATTTTTAACCTTTCTTAAATTTTCCAGCGGATTATGAAATAAGACAAAAATACTGTATTAGAATCAGAAACAACACAAGACATATTTTAAATACTTATAATACTTAAAGTGTAGAACCAGCCTGATTTGAAATGGATTCGGTCTTGAATTTATGTTAAAATACTTTTTTTTTTAAACATACAATTCGTTCAATGGATCTTAGAGATATTTCAAAAGATTTGTCACAGTATTTTTCAACGTGCGATTTATAACTTTACTTTTTTAGAAAAGAAGTCTCGTTACACTTTTATTTTTTAGGAAGAAAAATGTTGTTACGCGTAGGATCTAAGTAAAGTCCACTTCATCACTTCTAACTTTAACCACATATTTGTAGGCGTCACGGTCTTTTATAACCTTCGTTTCATAATTTTAATTCCTTAAAGTTGTAATACGAGCAATGTTTCTTTCGCAAATATTATATTTTCCTTTAAATACTTGTATAATGTTTTCTTCCTGACGTTTATCTGCCACTACAATTTAGCAATTTTTGTACTCAAAAGATTTAAAAAAAATGCAAAGTTCGTTTATTTAAAGGTTAAAAGCTCTAAACAGATCCACAACAGATATTGCGATATCAGTCGTATAGATATTATTCTTTATAACATTTTTCCAGTTACACTATAATTAAAAAAAATTATACTGTGCATTTGGAATATAGAAAGATACCAGGGTTGATCGTTTATCTTAATATTTGTTACCAATTGAGGCTCCGGATCCGATATGAGGACAAAGCATTTTTTGAATCCAGCGCAATTCCGTCTCTTCGTTTTAAAAAAATTCTCGTATACATTCATTTTCAAAAATTCAATTAAAATATAGAACTTACTAGAATCCCATCAAACAAAAATTTTGTAAATATTGTTTAAGCTTAATTTCTGCTTGAAACCAAAAAATTTATGTCCCCTTATTCGACACATAAACACAATTCAGCGGGTTTTTTGTACTTAGGTGATGCTATGCCAATATTTGTTTGAATCCAAAATAAATAAACATATTCTTTCATATCATCCATGCATTTTCTTTTAATACCATTTTAGAAATTCAAATTCGCCGGGGCGTATATGGCGCATGCCTAATGAACTACGTCTGTGACATTTTACACTATCAGTTGACTTTTCAATTAAAATGGTGAAATTCAACCGTCCTGACATTTAGGCTATGGTAATTTTGCTATTTGTGAGGAATTTTACTGTGTCGCATTATTCTTACACCATTTCGGTAAAATTACCCCGGCAATCAGTGGTATCTTTCTGTCCCATGATCGCCGTGGTAATTTTTAACAAGATTTTTTACAGTGTAGATAATGAAGATAATGAGATAAAAAAATCTCTTGATAAATGTCCAATATCACGAATGGAAATACAAAATGTAAATACTAAAGCGTTAATAGATACAGGCAGCGAGGTTACATGTATCTCACAAACATGTTTTGAAAATAATATTGAAGCGTTTAGAAAGTGCGAACTGTTACCAATAGTGAGCACGAGAATAGTAGGTGCTACAGGGGCAAAGCCTGTCAAATTGAAAGATCAAGTATATGCAAATTTTAAAATGGGTAACTGGGATGATTCCTACGTATTTTTTATAGTTCCTAAATTGAATAAAAAATGCATAATTGGGGTTGATGTGTTAAAAAGATTGAAAAGTAAAATTGACTTTGAAGAGAATATTATTGAATTGAGAGATAAAGAGAAAACGATAAAAGTGAAATTAATGGACGAAGATCCAAAGCGTATACGATTAATATTTGATCCTGAAAATTCTCAAATGGAGAAACATTTAAATTATTTAGGAAAATTTTTGATAATAATAATAATAATAGATCTTTATTAAGATGCCAACAACATATACAAAGTATTCAGAAAATATTAATGAAAGGGCACTTAAAGGGCCGAGGTACAGCTTAGAGCTGCTTTGTAACCTAACCCTCAATAGTAGAAGAAAGACATTCCATGGTTATGAAAGAAATAAATTATGTTGAAAATCATAATCATTGTGAAAATGAATTTGCATTACGTGATGAAGAAATTAACGAGAAAGTAGCACAGTGCACACTATTGGATTTAAATGAAAAAGAGCGATTTTACAAGCTGATTCAGCGCTATAAAAATGTATTTTCAATGATACCAGGTAGGATTTCAATATACAAACACGAATTAGAAATAAGCAACAAAAGATTATTCTCAACGAAGGCTCTCCGTATTTCTCTTCTCGAAAATTATTCTTCTGTGATGATATAAAAGTAGGTGGAATGTCTGTCTCTAGTACTTTTAGGCGCAAATCTACAACTGACGGCAGCGTTGAAATGGTCTGTTTAGAGAAAAAGAATGAGGACGAAAACTCCGTTGCTCAGCTTGAGCAAGTGAACATTGAAGCATCAATTCCATGGTTTATTCAAGATGAATCACACATGTGTACGTGTAAAGCAAATAAGAATAGAATAGATGGCTCTAGGAAGCATATTTCCAATCATTTCAATGATAATATACCCACACTCGAAGGAAGCTCGACTGCAGTTCTGGACACTATAGATGTCATTAGCGAATTTGAAAAGCTCTTCTCGATAAGAGAATCGAAGAGCAACAAAATAATACATACAGAATCGGGAAATTTATCTTCTAAGTGTAGGAAGCCCGAAGTTATAAATCATGAATCAATTAAAGCTAAGTGCTCTTACATTATTATATTATTATTATACTACTGCTTCATTATGTTTTCGAGTAGCACAAATATTATTAATGGAAACCAAATAAAGCCATCTATGCTGTCAAACGCATACATACAATCAAAAAGTGCGCAGCCTATCCATAAATGGAATATTGAATCGTCACAGGAAGACATTGCAAATTATACGAGGAGCAAAAATCAAAGATTGATTTGGAAAAAGTGGCTGAAGCTCCCCGCTAAGCCACCCTACAGTCTACTAATCCAAGTGAAAATGTGTGGAAAGCACACAGGAAGACCACCGGTCTTTCTTCACAACATGAAAGAATACAAGATAGGAAGAAAAGATGAGTTCTCTCCGCACTATGGATATTCGACGAGAAACATAATCATCGAGATTCAAGTTTAAAAGGAAAACGAAGGACATGTCCATACTCAAGATCTAATTAATTATTGAAAGAGAAGAAGATGGGAATAGTCCCAAAAATATAATATGGTCCTCTGCGAAACTTGGTCGAACTTATCCGACTAGAAATGTAAATAATTAAGTTATAGAAAAAAAAGATGGCACTTTAATTAATAATGAAAAGCGCTATAGGAGCGAAAATAGGCCAGAGTAAGTTAAGTAGAGGTAAAAAAAAAATGTTAAAAATGAGAATTATAGGAGTGTTTATATAAATATTATTAGTAATAGAAATCTAAAGAGAAAGATTGACAATAAATAGGGTGAAATATAACATTTACAATTAGTTTGAAATTAAATAATTCAACATGTATGCAAAGAAAAACATGCGAATAGAACTATAAGAAAAGAAAAGTCCTAAATTAAGTCAAATGTAAAAACTACAAATAAGTTTAAAATAAAGACAATTCATCAGGAAATAAAAAAAAAGGTGAATAGATACATAAAATAAGAAAGATCTGTCGCTAGGTAATTAAGAATAAGAAATTAAGCAAGATTGTTAAGGACAAATTAAAAGGAAAAGATAACGTAAAAAGAAAGAAAAGACAAGAATGAAAAAAATGAAAGAAAATAAGAAAAAAGAAGAAAAAAGACACAGAAAATATTCCTAGATAATTATTAAACCGAAAAAAAAATATGAAGTAGACAAAAAAAAATTCCACCAATTCATATACGTTAGGGAACAATAACATTAAACTACAATAAATTCGAATTCACTAAATACGTAAATGGCATTCGATTCAACAGAATCGGGGAAACTAACCAACAAAAGAACCGCGCGATTAAATATAAACGAATGTTTCCAAAATTTCTTTTTGTATCCATTCGTGTAGAGGGGCATAGTCAACCCATACTTTTCAAAAAATTTTAAAACGAAGACAATTTTCCACTCGTGGCATCCATTTAGGGGGGCACTAAAGCCCAGAGCATTAACAGTAGTTTAAATCTCCTTACTTACTTACTTACATGCTGTTGATCATCCTCAATACTTATACATTAAATTTGATAAAGAAATTTTTCAAAATATTTAAACATTCCTTGGTTTAGGGGGGCATTGAAACTGGTCGAAAGAGTTATATAGGTCATATGTACCGCTATACGAAACAGGTGCGGTTGCGTGCGCAACCTATACGATAAGAGGGGATACGAGGACCCGCGATGATGGGAGCTTCGTGATTACTGAGGATCAGTGGAATCGCCAGAAAGCTCTGGTCAGTTCAGAAAGAACACACGTCTGGCGTTTGACTCTCCGATCGATCGCATTCTCAGAAATACGTTCGCCAAAGCAAGTGGTAGCACATCTAGCGCAGGTACGAGCTCATGGAGAACTGAGGAAAACGCGACATTCTTTTTCAGGTTTCCAGATTAGGAAAAACTAATCTTTTTTTTGTTTATTAATAAACTTTTAGAAGTCTGCCCATCTCTGAAGTTGTTAGTTTTCTTTCGATTTTTTTCTCATAATCATGCTATTTTTTATGAAAAAAAATTCGAAAGAAAAATTCAAATTTGGACAATTGGTTTACATAATTTGTTAATAACAATTACAGTAAATAATTAAAAGTTGTAATTTATATTAATGTGATAACCATTTGTCCACAATAGTAGCGTGTGATTGGGAAAAAAAAATCTGTTCGGAAAATGTAAATTTTGACGATATGTTTACGTATTTTGTTTATAACAATTATAAATATTCATTTTTACTACTTTTTTTATTATATAGTTCTCTGCGTTAATTTCTTTTGTTTTCAATGACAACAAAAATTTTGCGCTGATAAAAAAGGACAAACCAGACAAATTTTTTGTTTATTAAACAAATTATTTACATTCTGTGAATATTTGACGGGCCGAGAGTAAAAGCGGTGTGGAATTAGTAGAGGAGCGAAAGCGAATTTGAAAAGCTTCAGCGTAACAACGGTTTGAATGAGCGCCAGAGGGAAAGCGGATTGAAATACGTTAAGGGCAGAAACGGCTTAGACGCCTAAACCGTTTCTCCTCGCGGCCAAAACTCAAGCCGTTTTTCCCTGTAGTCTCGTGGAAACAGTATCTTCAGAACGTGGGGTTTTTCGGCCCCCACCACTTTCCCATCAGGGAGCAACACATGCAAACGTAGCGTGTCGGTGAGTCAGCTCTGTTACATGCTGCGTAGACCAGCTTCGTGTAAAGCCGAAAATGCACGAGCACGAACTTGTGGCTCGGCCCGAGCCGAGCTCGCCCGACTTCACGATTCAGTTTCGTGGGTTATTAGGAGGTTTGAGTTCATTTTTGTTTTCGCGAATGACACCTGACATACCCATGCATGTAAGGAAGTCCCGAAATATTTTTTATTATGTCTTTCAGGAACGTATATGGGATTTTAAGATTAGATTAATAATATTCATCTTTTTCAAGTGATTTCATTTTTTATTATTTATGTTTTATTTTTTCATCCATTTCGAATATTGCAAAGTTTAAATGATAATAAATAATTATCATTTCAAATTTAATGTATAGAATTAATGAAAATAAAATTGATAAAATTTTAAAGTATAAAATAAAATAAATAAATTAATTAAATTAAATTATTAATGAATTAAATTAATTATAAAATTGAATTAAAATTGAATGAATGAATGAATTTAATTGGAATTTAATTGAATCAATTATAAAATTTTAAATGCTCATGCCAGGCAAGAGCATTTAAGTAAATTTGAAATTTGAAGAGGCAAGACTTGCCTCTTCAAATTTACTCCGTTTTTAAAATCCCGGATGACTATATATACACAGGAGACAAGATTTCACGGCCTAAAATGTTTCAAATTTTGTGTGGCATAATTACCTTAGTCATATTTTTAGTAAAAAATTATTTTTTAACAGATAAAAAACAAATTTTCAAGAAAATAGTTAAGCTTCCAACATAAGAAATAACTAAACAAAATACATTTTTTAACTGAAAATTTTAGTTTATGCTTAAGTTTGCAGTTGAAAAAAATTAATTTTTAACCCCTCCACACCCCAAACAAGAATATTTAACCAAGGAAATGAATTTTCAACTAAAATAGATGAACTTTCAAACAAGGATGATAACTTGCTACCAAAGAAGATGAATGTTCAACTAACAAGATAATTTTTCAAGAAAAAAAAAACCAAAGAGTCGATAGTTCCATTATTTTTGTAAGCTCGCTACAATAAACCATCAAAACATTCTCCGATAATAATGTAGTATTCTTCGTTTTTGTCCACTTCATAAATCGGTCGTAGGCTTTACGTGACGCGGAAAGTTGCTTATTTCTAAGTGCACATGTGTGTCCATTTTGCGGATGCGCAAAATATGTAAGAAAGTCGCGAAAGCCTTCCACCAGGGTGGTGGAAGCTAGTTACATAACCTAGTAGTACAGGCTCAGCCACTGCCGTGCCGGTATCGTGCTCTCTTAGTGTGTAAATTCATCATTTGGATTATAATAAAGTTGATCACGGTTTAAGTGATTGTCTCACTGACTTTAACCCCGCCCAATTATTCTAACAGGCTGTGGGCCTAGAGGTACACGAGTTGAAATATAAGAGAGTTTAGTAAGAAAGTATCGGGTGTGACAATTCGTGAAAAAGCACAAAAATGCGTGAAAAAACATAGGTGTTAATACGCGCTGTCATTTTAGATTGTTTTTCCAAAGTTGCATGCAAATCTTCACAGTTGCACAATTGATTAATGTGTATCGTGAGAGGGTACCCACGCGAATCCGTGTACAAATAAAAGTTATTAATGTAGAAGTTAATTTCACGGTATTTTATTGAACTTTACTTCCAAATAAAATAATATACTTTATAATATATATAATATACTTTACTATACAAGGTCTGTCCGAAAAGTATCCGAACTTGTGCTCCAACTTTTATCCGTAGCTATGTCATTGTCGGAAACAGGTATTTCCCATTTAGGGAAGACCTCTGTGAAGCTCCCTATTAAGTGACACGAACCTGCGAATCGTTACTTCAGTAGTGTACGCAGTTGCGTAAACGTCTAACCACATACGCGTCGCATTCCAAAACGACGGAACGCACAGAACAAAGAGTGTGCATTGAATTTTTCCGAAAACTTGGTGATACTCGAATTAAATAGTAGTTTAGACGATTTAAAAGTGGTCCTTCTCATTGGAAGGTTTCCCTCGCTGTGGCAGGCCCGCAACGGCCAAAACACCTTAAAATGTGGAACGAGGAAGGTGAATGTGCACCATGAATACACTCCAAAAGTTCAGACGGTGAACAAAAAGTATTATCGATGTCGCCACTAGGTCCTTCACCACGACAACGCACCTGCCCATTCATCACAGCTTATTCAGCCATTCCAAAAGTTGATTTTATGGAGTGCTTCCGAAAGTGGGAGGATCCCTGGAAGACGGTTGTGGCTTTCAAACGAGAGTAATTTAAAGAGGATATACACACACAAACACACACACATATATTTACATATATATTCTATGACTGTCTGTAATGAGCGAATCACACTAACTTTTGGAAACATACTTCTTTCGATTGAAGGCTATTTGCGCAAATGTGGCATACAAGCTTACTTCTTTGAGTTTATTTTTAAGCTTTTTTTCTACATTTAATAACTAAAGGCATTACTGTCGTTCTGTAAAGTTCGGATCCTGGTCAACTCTAATTTATAGTAATGTATGGTAATTTATGATGTAGAGTAAAAATTAATACAGTTATTACAATTGATTCATACATCAAGGCACTCGATTGTGTCCCTCTTCAATTAATTATTTATCAGACAATGTATTTACACATAATATGGGAAATTTAATACAATATTTCGATGTCTTAATTATCTGCGGAGATTTGGCTAACATGTGAACGTTGTTAGTTTTTGTAAGCATGTCTTTGGTTAACTATTATTGGTATTCTAATTCGTAAATAATTCTTAGATATAATTTTAAATTTCCTTGGTATGTGCCATTAAATAATGTTTAATTATTCAAGAGTAATTATAAAAACACTACTCTAATCTATTATTACAGTTGAATTATAATAACGTATGTTTATAACATAGATGTAAAGTTCATTTAATAATAAAATAAATAATACCTATACATAATGGTTTTTTATAATAACTCTTCAATGACAATTGATCAACAGCCAATTGCTAATACCAAATGAGTTAACAAATATATCTTACATTTTGGTTCGAAATCTTAGAAAATATAAATGTTGTTTTGTCTAAATATCTCTTAAACTTATTCAAATAGTTTCTAATATGTTGTAATCTTACAAAAATGACAAATTTTCCTTTAAGATCTTTTATATTCTTTTGAGAAATGGATGGATAACCTCTCACGATGCAGAATAAATACTTGTGCAAATCTAAACATTTTCATGCAACTTTGGAAAAATCCTCTAAAATGCCGGCGCGTACAAATCTTCATAGAAATACACAGTAAATAATCTCGACTCGAGAAAATTCCAGATGTCAAGCCATTTCGAGCGCGCATAGCACTGGGATGGATGACCATCTGAGACGTATACGACCGAGTTGTGTATTCGCTGCGTTTTAACATCGGTTTTAATCAATGTCGAGCAGGAGGTTTAACGGGAGGATTCCTTCGACAAATTGCCAAACTCTTCATTTGCTCATGAAAATATTCTAAATAATTAATAAATCTTGGAAATTTGAAGAGCATAATAGAAAGAAGTCATGGGAAAGATATTGTTAGTTAATTCTGTGAAAAATTCACCCTATTCGTTCAAAAATAGCCAAATTCTGATCTTTTTAAATAAAAGTTGTTTAAATAATTAATAATTGTTGTAAATTTACAAAACAACCTAGTGAAGAGCATCGGAAAGACAATCTTAGTTGACTCTGTAAACAAATTGGGTCTATTCCTTGAAAAATATACAAACACTAAATATGTTTATGAAAAATATTTAAATAATGAATAATTATTATTACGAATGTGCGAAGTAATGTACGAAATCCTTATTTGAAATACATACTTTGTTGCATCCGTAAAAAATTGGGCCTATTTCTTTGAAAATGGACAAACACTAAATATGTCTCGGAAAATTGTTTAAATGATTAATAATTATTATAAATTTGCAAAGTATCATAGGAAATAGTCCTCGAAAAGATATTCTTAGTTGCCGCCAAATTGCCGGTAAAATTTTTTTGTATAATTGATAATACTTGGGAATTTACAAAGTATTACAGAAAAAAGTTATCGGAAGGATATTCTTAGTTAATTCTGTAAAAAAAATGTGGCCTATTTGTTGATAAATAACTCAACTCTGACTTTGTTTATGGAAATTGTTTAAATAATTAATAATTCTTTTAAATTTACAAAGCAACATAGAATAGAGTCATCAGAAAAATATCGTTAGTTGAGTCAGTAAACAAATTGTGTCTATACCTTGAAAAATACCCAAACTCTGAATATGTTTTTGAAAATTGTTTAAATGAATAATAATTATTGCAAATGTGCAAAGTAATGTAGAAAAGTCTTATTGGAAATACGTACTTTCTTGCTTCCGTAACAAAATTGAGTCTATTAGTTTCAAAACAGCTGAATTCTCAAATTATTTATAAAAATTATTTAAATAATTAATGATACTTGAGAATTTACGAAGTATCATATAAAAAAAGTCATCGGAATGACATTCTTAGTTAATTTTGTAAAAAAATGTAGCTTATTTGTTAAAACATAGTCAAATTCTACATTTTTTAATGAAAATCTTTGAAATCATTATTAATTCTTGCATTACAAAGCAACATAGAAAAAAGTCATCAGAAAGACTTTTTATAGCAACATATAAAAAATTAATCAGAAATATATTCTTGGTTAATTCTATGAAAAAAATTAGCCTATTCGTTTAAAATAGCCAAAATCTGAATTTGTGAAGCAGCCTAGAAAAAGTCTTCGAAAAGACATACTTAGTTGACTCCGTAAACAAATTGTGCCTATTCCTTGACAAATATACAAACACTGAATATGTTTATGAAAATTGTTTAAATAATTAATAATTCTTGCGAATTTAAAAATCTTCATACAAAAAAGTCATTGGAAAGATATTCTTAGCTAATTCTGTAAAAAAATGTAGCATATTTGTTAAAAAATAGGCAAACTTTAAATTTTGTTGTGAAAATTGTTTGAATTATTATTAATTCTTGTAAATTTACAAAGCAACATAGAAAAGAGTCATCGGAAAGACATTCTTAGTTGATTCCGTAAAAAAATTAGCCTATTTGTTGACAAATACCAAAAACTCTATTCGTGGAAAAATGGCCAAACTCTGAATTTGTTTATGAAAATTGTTTTAATAAATTATCATTCTTAGGCATGTACCAAGCATAGAAAAAAGTCACCGGAAATATATTCTTAGCTGACTCCGTTTTCTTTAAACGAGCCAAGGTTAAACACTTCTTTTAAATTCTCTAAACTTCTTTAAATTACAAAAAAAATTCAAATTTTTATGTTTTGTAATAAGAATAGCACAGATGAATTCATATTTTCAATTGTTTAAGATTGCAATAATAGTTACCATTAGAAGAACGTTATATTTTTTTCAAAATGTAACTGAAAGTTAAAAAAAATAAAACTATAAACGTTCATAATTTTGTATTGTTAGTTAAAATTAGAAGGATGTAATTGTCTTTGAAAATGTGAATCAAAATAAAATAAAAAGTGTTAGGTAGCGGTAATTGAGTGGTGCTAATTGTACTGAATTTGCAGTGAAATTTCAGGTGAGTTGATGGGACGAGTGTGTTAGAGGGTTTTTTGAGTGAGGGTTTGTAAGTTTGAGATAATTGAAGTGAAGATTTGTGTGATATTTTGAGAGATTGAGACTATTTTGGGTAGGCTGTGTGAGGTTAGTTTGGTTTAGCGTGAGGAGCAGAGTGAGGAGACAGGCGCAGCCGAGTAGCGGCGACAGGGAGGGATAGGAAGAGAGAGGCACGGAAGAAGGTACTGTAGCAGGGTGAGGTAGGCGCCGTGGTGACAATAGCTACGCAGTACGCAAGTTACGGGTTGAAGACGAGAAAGTGTTCTGCACGCCGAAAATTGAGATAAAAAGACGCGGTCAGTATCGGAAAACGGTAGAGAGGGAGAGATTAAGGGCGGATAGTTTTGACTCAATCGAACCGTTTATAAATAGGAAGAGAGATAGGGCAGAAAGAGGAAGTAGCGAAGTTTATTTCGTTGAAAAAATTAAGTCTGTTCGTTCATGAATAGCCAAACTGTCATTTTTGTTTATAAAAATTCTTGAAATAATTAATAATTTTTTTTAATTGCCAAATAGCATCTTCTTTCAAGTAACAGTAATAAATCTTTTATTTCTCACACATTCCATACAAAAACTATAGATTTCAATGAGATAAACATTCCCAATCGCGAAAAGAACTTTTGATCAATATTTTGTTTGTTAAAAAAAATTAAGCCTTTTCGTTGATAAATAGCCAAACTGTGATTTTTATTCAAATTACCAAATAGCATCTTCTTTCAAGTAACAGTAATAAAACTTTTATGTCTCACACATTCCATATAAAACTCTGGATTTCAATGAGATAAATCTTCGCAATCCCGAAAAGAACTTTTAATCAATAATGTGTTTATAGCGTAATAAACAACTTTTTCAATCATTCTTAGCGTCTGGAAATTATTTAAAGATAGTTTTAGCACAGATATAAAACCTTTTTTGATAAGTCTGAAAATAAAAAAAAATGGTTCTTCTGAAAAGTTAAACAAAAATGTAAAGTTGGCGTTTAAAGAAAAAATTAACGAAATTTATTATAAAAAATCAAAACACACAAATTGTCCGAAATGTCAAAAGCTTTAATTAAAAAATGAACGGTACTCAAAATTTGGAAATTTTCAAACATTTTGAAATGTAAATGAGCTAATACTGAAACGTTAAATCGAAAATGAATTTTTCAGAATATGAATAAAATATTAAAAATGTTAATGAAAAGCCTTCTTTTTAGAAAATATGTCAAATGAATCGTATACATAATTATATACCGAAGTAGACATGCATATACTCTGCCTAAGCTTCTTATGAAAACAAACATCTCGAGTTCAAATAAACGAGGATCGCTTTTGGTAGATTATGATCGCACAGTAGAATTGAATCTAATCACACGAATATTCAAGACAACTTTTAAATATAGGATACATAGTAAATGATCTCAGTGCGAGGAAGAAATGAACAAAAAGAAAAAAGACTGCAATTGATGAAAAGGAAAGTTTTTACCATTATAAAATTGGCATGCTTTATTATTTCTTATTAAACATATAGTGCATACGTATAATTATAAAAATTAATTTATTTAAAACTTTCAAATGGTTTCGATTTTAATATTATAGTTCAAACAGTAGAGTTATATTTATTATTAAATAGGTTATAGCTGCGTGTATGTTTTTATGTAAACTAAAAAATTATCAAACTCTAAATTTGTGTATGAAAATTATTTGAATAAATAATCATTTTTGTAAATTTTAAAAGTATCGTACAATCGTATCGTTAAAAAATGGCCAATCTCTTAATTTGGTATTCGAAATTTTTCACATAATTAATAATTCTTGAGAATTTACCAAACATCATAGAAAAAAGTCTTCGGGAAGATATTCTTAATTGACTTCGTTTTCTTCAAAGATACATGAGCTAAGAATGAACACATTTTTAAAATTTTCTAAACTTCGTTAAATTCCAAAAATAATTTTATTTTAATGTTTTCTAAAAAAAATGAGAACAGGATGAATTCATATTTATAAAAATTGTTTAATTATTTAATCATGATTTTACATTTGCAAAGTCTCGTAGAAAGAGTAATTGGAAATACATTCTTAATAATTCCGTAAAAAAATCGAGCCCCTTCATTAAAAAATGGCAAATCTCTTAATTTTTTATTCGAAATTGTTTAGATAATTAATAATTCTTGAGAATTTACCAAACATCATAGAAAAAGTCTTCGGAAAGATATTCTTAATTGACTTCGCTTTCTTCAAAGATATATGAGCCAAGAATGAACACATTTTTTAAATTTTCTAAACTTCGTTAAATTCCAAAAATAATTTCACTTTCATGTTTTCTAAAAAAATTAGAACAGGATGAATTCATATTTTTAATTGTTTGGGATTACAATAATTGTTACAATTAAATGGACGTCATATTCTTTGAAAATGTAACTAAAAGTTAAATAAAATAAAATTCTAAACGTTCCAAACTTTGTATTGTTAGTTAAAGTTAGAAGGATGTAATTGTCTTTAAAAATGTAAATAAAAGTAAAGTAAAATGAAATACATTTCTAAGTGTTCATAATTTGTATTGTTTATTATTATAATACAAAAATTGTTTTCAAAAATAAACTGAGGCTATACAATTCTCAAATAAAACATTAAGAAATAAGCCAAAATATTAATTTAAATTGTATTTTCGTTAATAGGCCAGGATGAAATAATATTATCAATTCCTATATTTGATATAGTTTAAACTTGAAAGAAGTCATCGTCGTCGAAAATGTAACAGCAGCTATTCTTGATTAATCGCAATTAGGCATTATTTTCTTTGATGTTCATATTAAAACTATGAATTTCAAACAACTCATAAATGCGAATTACGAGAAAATGGTTTTTATTCAGTATACCATTATACCATTAAGCCATTTCCTTTTTCGGGGTAGGCGTAACACTACCCGATTCGGGTAGTGTTTCTAGGTGGATAGTTTCTTGTGGTAAATAACTACAAGTGTAATTTGTAATTTGTTTAAAACGCTATGAACACCTTTTTTCCTATTCTAACCTATTGTACATCGGAAAACTTGGGCAAAAATTTTTGTTTATTTTGTTGTTAAATGAAACATTTTTGGTTGGTCAAAATGAATATTCTGTACTGACTCGTTACGCAAAGCTTCTTCATGACGAAACTTTGTAAATGTATGCATCGAAAATACATTATGTAACTTTTCAAACATAAAATTCGATGCGCAAAGCTGAATCTTTAGGAAAATTCAAATATAGTCATATTGAATATGAAATGAAACAGTAAAAAATATATGACTTTAATGTTATAATATTTACACTTTAATTTTTTAAACAATAACCAGTAGCAATATATTTTTTTATATTCAGTGACAAAAGAACAAATTATAGGGCAGTATAGCAAACTAGGAGAGGAGCACTTTTTCTCTTATAAATAAATATAGGTTTTTATTTTCTTCTTTAGAAACATGCTCGTAGGTAAACAATTAATGTTTGATAAAAATTCCAGTTGCTAAAAATATATAGAAAGCCCTTTATATGGTTTTGAATATTGCGATTTTACAGAAATTGACAATGTTGTTAAATTCTTACAAACATTATTAAAACATGAAAGTATGATAAAATGCGTCATCATTCTTATGCAAATAAATAACTAAAGTTTCAAACAAATTCAATCATAACTTCTATTGCAGATTTGCATATGGCAAATGTACTCTCATTTTACATGTTAATCTCGATAAGAGAGAAAAGTGAAATGCGTAGTACTATTCATTAACTTTTTCAAAACAAAAAAATAGAAGCCTTTTATTTTCCTGTAACCTACAATATTTTTCAGTCTAATTTAAAAAATTCGAAAATGTCTTTTTTTGGATCACCCTAATATAATTTGAAAAAATAGTTAAACAACCACCGCAGGGTCCCACTAAGAGCAACCGCCATCTGAAAAATGTCAATAGCCCCCAGTAGAACCGCGGTAAATCACACCTATGGCCACGTCTCACAACCGTGAGATGGGTGGTCACAGGGCACGACGAAATCACAAACACAGGCCGGCGAAAACCTCGTGTGTCTTGAGGACACGAAGCGACCCAAGGATGACAGCTTTCTGCATCCATCTCGCTAGTGCCTTGGCATATTTTTGGCACGCGGGTATGGCTTTCAGGTTACGAACCAGTGATAGTTTCGCACCTCCGAGAGCATCAATCACAAGGACAATTACTCGCACCGAATACTTTGGGTACAGTCGTTGCAGCTCTCTCTTAAGGTCTTGATACCTCTCCTCCTTTTCTTTCTCCTTTGCAGTGATATTGTATTGCGAGAGATTTTTCGTAGTGCGAGAGATAGAGGCAGAAGTGTGATGCAAAAAGGCGAAGGGCTCATGGTATCACCTTGAAAGACGCCCCTCTGGAAGGTGACGTTGTTCGTTATCAGAAGATAATTTCTAGATGAGATAGTAAATCTAGTTTTCCAAAGGGGCATCAATCTCTCTATGCATCTCACTATGTGTGGATGTACCTTCAAGCTTTCCAACAGACAGATGATAAGTCTATAAGAGGTTGAATCGAAAGCTTTCCGGTAGTCAATCCAGGCCAATGACAGGACGCGCTGATGGACTGCAGCGTCTTTACAGACACACCTGTCAATTAGCAGGTTCTCTCGACAGCCTGCTACACCTTTTTTTGAGCCACGTTGTTCGTACATCTCTCGCCATACAGGCTCAATTCGTCGAGCAATCCTGGTGTTTAGGACAGCTGTAAAGATCTTATACATTGTGTTCAAACAAGTTATTGGCCTGTAATTCTCTGGGTTGGACAAATTCCCTTTTTTTGGCAGGAGTATAATGCGTCCTAATATCTATATATAAATATATATATATATATAATTAAAAAAAAAAAGTTAAACAACCACCGCAGGGTACCACTAAGAGCAACTGCAATCTGGAAAAAATGTCAATGGCCCCCAGTAGAACCGCGGTAAAATACACCTATGGCCACGTCTCACATCCGTGAGATGGGTGGTCACAGGGCACGACGAAATCACAACGACAGGCCGGCGAAACCCTCGTGTGCCTTGAGGACACGAAGCGACCCAAGGATGACAGCTTTCTGCATCTATCTCGCAAGTGCCTTGGCATATTTTTGGCACGCGGGTATGGCTTTAAGGTTACGAACCAGTGATAATTTAGCACCTCCGAGAGCATCTATCACAAGGACAATTACTCGTACCGAATATTTTGGGTACAGTCGTTGCAGCTCTCTTTTAAGGTCTTGATACCTCTCCTCTTTTTCTTTCTCCTTTGCAGTGATGTTGTATTCAGACGGAACCGAGAATTCGATCACGAATATATCTCTTGGAGCGTTCGGCAGGGCAGGGTCGCGACCAACACCGTAAGAGCGACAAAGGTGGTAATAAAGTACTCTTAGGGCCGCATTATGTCTATAGATATACGTTGTTCCTGCGTGGGACGGACACCCCGATAGTATGTGTTCTAGGTACTCAGCGTGTGCATGACACGCTCTACACCTATCACTGGGAACTTCTTGACATAAAATGCGGGCGCGGTATGCTAAGGTGGAGATTACACCGTCCTGGCATGCGAAAATGAAGCCCTCTGTACCTGAATTGAGCCCTGATGATTTGAGGAAAGCAAAAGTTTGCTCCTTTGACAAGGACTGTTTTTCTACATTTCTGTGAAAGTTTTCCTGCATATGCTTGTCGAGTAGCTCTTGGTGAAATTTTCTAACCTCTGCTTTCATTACTTCGGCTTTTAGACGTGAAGCATTTAGATGGAGTAATGCACTTTCCTCACTTCTGATGTTGAAATTCAGGCCAAGGGCCTCGGCAGCTTGCTCTGCGGCTTTGTAAAGGAACGCTCCTTCGCCAATCATCTCGTGGTTTCTCACCATCTTTAGGAGAGGATCTCTGCCATTCGCAACGATATAAGCTGTACTTAAAACAATTCGCTTATGAAGACATTGGAGATTCAGAAGTCCGCGTCCGCCTTGACGGCGTGAAATGTATCATCGCGGAACTGACGAATTAATATGCAAGCTTTTATGCATATGCATGATCTTACGCGTGGTGACATCAAGGGCCTTAAGCTCGTTCTTCGTCCATTGAACCACCCCAAACGAGTAGAGTAGAACCGAGACGGCAAGCATGTTAGTCGCAGATACCTTGTTCAACGCCGACAGATTGGAAGACCAAATCTGTCTAAGAAGATGTTTGTATCTGCTTCGGAGAGACACCTTCACTGATGTTACGTCCTGAATGCGGCTTTGAGGCACGCCCAGGTATGTATAGGTCTCTCCAGTGTTAAGATGTCTAATAACACTTATATCCACAAGCTCAGGGTCCTTGGGAACGCCAGCAATCTTTCCTTTCTTCAAATGAATTTTGGCACACTTGTCCAAACCAAAGTCCATCCCAATCTCTCCTGTGTAGTTCTTGACGATATTTATAGCAGTTTGAAGTTTGCTTTTACCAGCGGCATAGATCTTCAGGTCATCCATATAAAATACATGAGTGACCTTATGCTCACGCTGATTAGTGTAGCCACAGAGGTATCCAGGAGAATTTCGTAGTGCGAGAGATAGAGGCAGAAGTGTGATGCAAAAAAGCAAAGGGCTCATACTATCCCCTTGAAAGACGCCCCTCTGGAAGGTGACCTTGTTCGTCGTCAGACGATGATTCCTAGATGAGATGGTAAATCTAGTTTTCCAAAGAGCCATAAGTCTCTCTATGCACCTCACTATGTGTGGATGTACCTTCAAGCTTTCCAACAAACAGACCATAAGTCTATGAGAGGTTGAATCGAAAGCTTTCCGGTAGTCAATCCAGGCCATTGACAGGACGCGCTGATGGGCGGCAGCGTCTTTACAGACACACCTGTCAATTAGCAGGTTCTCTCGAGAGCCTGCTACACCTTTTTTCGAGCCTCGTTGTTCGTACATCTCTCGCCATACAGGCTCAATTCGTCGAACGATGTTGTTGTTTAGGACAGCCGTAAAGATCTTATACAGTGTGTTTAAACAAGTTATTGGCCTGTAATTCTCTGGTCTGGACAAGTTGCCTTTTTTCGGTAGGAGTATAGTGCGTCCTAACACCAGCCACTGCGGAATGGGCGTCTCCGACTTTAAGTATGAGGTGAATATGCGGGCCAAATGTTGGTGTATAGAAGTAAACTTCTTCCACCAAAAGTTCTTAATACAATCTGGTCCAGCACCGGAAAAGTTCTTCGTGCCTCTAAGTGCTTTTTTCACCTCTTCGGCAGTGACTGATGGGCACTCCTCCTCAGATTTTATGAGGCTGTCGCAAAACTCCTTGAAGCGGATGATATTGTCAGTATCTTCTTTCCACTCTAGTGTTTTCGGGATCTTGTACACCTCTCTCCAAAAAGTCTCCACCTCCTTGGGCTTGGGTGGATTTTGTACAAAAACAGGGGGATCACTGAAGAGGCGTGATGGGTCAGCAAGAAACTGTTGATTCTCCCTGTTCCATCTCTCTCTCTCTTCTGTATCCTCCTCCTTGCGTCAGATAACAGCCTTATTTTGTCAACAATATGCTGCTTGATTGTCAGCAGCTTTGACTTGTTCAGTGTGTGATTGAAGGTCCTTAGTTCTTGGGTGAACTTTCGAACCCTTTCCGTGAACGGTCTACCAGATGTTATGTAGTCAATCACACATTGAACACGGGACGCATTCTGTCTTGCCCATCCAATTTTCTTGTTCAGTTGATGCAAGCGTCTTCTGATCTTCTGATCCATCGTCGGTTTCAGCCTTCGATTTGAATTAGCCAAAGCTCTCGCAGCACCATAAACTGAGCAATTGATGGTCCAGAGGTCGGACTCTTGCGAGATATCTCCACGATGGGAGGCATCCATTTCAGCCAGATCTTGGGGCTTAAGAGGAACTTGCATGTTGATGTTCCTCCTTGTACTGAAATTGCGAACATCTTCCAGAAGTTGCCTGCTTTCTGCGGTTGGTCTTAATGTCGTTTCATCTTCATCTGCAGCTTGTTCAAGCAGCGGTTGAGGAAGCGCTTCGCGTACATATCCATTTTCCCGGAGGTAGTCGGCTTGATTTCGCAAAGACTGATGCGAAACGTATTGAAGCTCTGGGTGTTTCTGGCACCACAGAGTATGCATACGCGCCATAAAGCCTCCGCGAACAGGGATAATACTGGCATGGTAGCAGTCTAGCACGTCATTCTTAAGTTGATCCGTCCACTGAATGTGGGCGTTTCGCCGGTTCGTCGTCGTGTTTCCATCTAAATTATTTTCAGCACCCCGAACTCTGGGATGATTGGCATTGTTTGCCGATCCATTGTCGGGTGCTCTGCGCGTTCGATCGTTTTGAACCGCATCTACAACATTTTGGTGGTTTGTTGGTTTCATTGTTGTTCCCACGAGCAGCTAGGGAAAGGGTTTGTCAATCCTTGTAGAGCCCCGCGTGCAAGGATAAGGCTGATACTCTGAGACGTCGCCCGGTATCCCAGAGTCCCGTAGCATATATATATATATATATATATATATATATATACATACATACCGTGAGATAAGTGGTTACAGTCAGCGACGAATTCAATACCATGATCCGGTAAAAGTTTCGTGCACCCTGAGGACACGGAGCGACCCAAAGACGACCGCCCTCCGCATTTTACCCCCAAGTGTCTCAGCATTTTGTTGATACGCAGGGATGCTTTTCAGGCTATTAACCAGTGAAACCTTGACACCTCCAAGATGGTTCGTTTCTCGAAGTCAAGGAGAATCATGTCAGGTCTCGAGTGCACAACAGAAACAATTGTCGAGAATATGAAGTTCCAGTATATGCGGCACTTCTCATTTTCGACAATTGACTCTATTTCCCTAGGATGCCTTTAGATGTAAGTCGTTCCCGCATGAGTTGGATAACTAGATAGTATGTGTCCCAGATGCTCGGGGTGTGCATGACACGCTCTGCAGCTATCATCGGGAATGTCTGGGCTCAAAATGTGGCCACGGTATGCTAGAATGGTAATGACACCTCTTGACATATCAAAATGAAACCCTCCGTGCCCGACTTCAATCTGGGTGATTTAAGGGAAGCAAAGATTAGCTCATAGGACATCGACTGATCCTCCACATTTCTGTGAAGCCGTGCATCTTCTTGTCAAGGAGGTGTTCGCGGAAGTTCCTGGGCGCTTGTTTTGATTTGGTTCCACCGGAAAGCAGATGCCGTGGGGAATCTAGTTGGGGTCTATCTAGTCTAGGTGGGGAACCTTGCTTTCAGGCTCCCCGGAGGGATTTGACGTCGGTGTTCGGAGGCCCAGCGGTGTGGTGATACCGCACTTCGTTTCCCCCTTGTCTGTCCGCTCAAAGAGTTGAGGGAAAAAATCGTTCTGTTCTGGACGAAAGTATGAAGGAGAGAACCTCAATCCTCGATAAAGGACCGTAGGAAAGAGTAAGAACCTCAATCCTCGAGGAAGGACCGTAGGAAAAAGATAGAACCTCGATCCTCGAGAAAGGACCTTGGAAAAGGTAAGAACCTCGATCCTCGAGAAAGGACCGTAGGAAAAAGTAAAAACCTCGATCCTCGAGAAAGGACCGTAGGAAAGTCGGAAGCCAGCTCAGCGTGACACTCCCTAGTATCTGAGCGGGGAATACCGGAAGAACAAAATTCTGCAGCAATCACTTTGGTAATAATCCTTTATTAAATTACAAAAAATCATTTCAGTTTAGTCCGTGCACGACTCACATTCTAGAACTGTAACAATCACTCGGGCTACCATGTTGATTAAGTATCAAAAGTCATAATAGTTTAGTCCGCTATGGATTAACGTTCCACGGCGAAAAATCGAAACAAGGATTTATTTCACCGGCGGGCAAAGTGTTTCGTAGTACATACGTCGCGAGAAATATCACAACGGCGCAACGGGCGGAGTTCGACTGAACTGCTGCGTGGTTCGGAAGGTGTGAGGAGTTGAGGTCTTCACCTTCTGGCGGACCAATTCTAACTGACTGCTGCGTAGTTAGGGAGGTATGAGGAGCCGAGGTCCTTACCTTCCTTCGAACCGATGGGAACTGAACCGCGAGCCTGACCGCTGCCGCTTGCTGGGCGGTCGGCGCCCGCACGGCGGCTCGACTCCGTACTAGGATAATCTACATCGTCGCCACTAGTGGCATCGCTGGTGCGCGGCAAATATTCAAATACTTAATAGCGTCCATTGTGACGAATGGCCAAGAAAATAAAATACTTCAAGATGTCGGCGAAAAAATCTACAGTGGTTTTTAGCGGACGTCAATCCACAGGGTGTTTTCTTGGCTTTTCGTCACATATTGGGTAACCTTCAAAAACGGAAAATACAATATCTACATCTAAAGTTACATATGATAGCAAAAATTTTTCGTAACTAAATAGTTTGGAAGCGATCTGAAATTAAAAACAAGAAAATTCTTATGATCTAATCACGCAACTTACTTTACTATATTTACGTTTGGTACCGAGGTCGAAGATTGTATCAATGACCTGAGCATCTGGTGTACTCATTGGGGGGCGGATTTGTTTATCGACGACTTGGGCAGCAGTGTGGCTGATAATCGTTGTCCCAGAGGTGAGCTCAGCGTTCCGGGTTGCAGAGTGGCTGTCCTTTGGTGGAGGCACTGGCTCGAGCTGCGGGGTATCGTTGGGGTTAATCTGTTGAGTAATTTCGGATGAACTCTTCCTGGAGTGCGCAGGATACGTTTGGGTGACAGACCTCTTTCGAGGTCTCCCTCTACGGCGCTTCTTAGCCGGAAGGTGTTCTAGATTGTCCAATCTAGACTCTTCGTTGTCACCTTCAGTGTTCTGGATATCATGGGGATTATCAACAGGAACGAATGCTGGCGACTCAGTGACCTGAGCATTTGGTGTACTCATTGTGGGTCGGGGTTGTTTACCGACGACTTGGGCAGCAGTGGGGCTGATCATCGATGTCTCAGAGATTAGCTCAGCGTTCCGGGTTGCAGATAGGCTAACCTTTGGCGAAGGCACCGGCTCGAGTTACAGAGTAACACTGGGGTTACTCTGTGATTGGAGGAGCAAGTAGTGGTCCTTGTAGAAACGCTCGCCATACAGGTCGTTTCTTTTTATGGTAGCTGGCAACGGTCTGTGGACCCTGTCTCGATCGGTTCTCTCAGGTGGAAGCATACGCTCTTGGTATTGGAGATCTTCATTAAAATCTAGACCAGAAGTGATCACAGATAACGCCACAGGGAACTGTTTCTGACTAGTCAGTTCAAGACGATGATAAGTGGATGTTGTTTGAATAGGATCCCCAGACGGGTTGACAGTTTGCGGAGAGCGTTGAAGAATTCCTTGGAATTCGTCTTTATACTAAGCTGGAGCCTCGTTTAAGGCCACGACTATCCCCGGGTCACTGTTAGCTGCTGGGGACGGAGAGTTCACTAAACAAATGGTGAATCTATCTTTGTTGCCAAAGTAGATACATCTTTTTGACTTATTATAAACTCCCCGCTGCTACTCTATTCAAGGATCTCCGTGAATCAATGGACTATCGACTTCATCGCTGACCAGGAAAGAGGTTTTTGTAGATCGTCCACAAACGCTGATTTCCAATTTCAATTCTCCGAGAATTTGCAAAGTAACTCCAGGCTTTGCTGCGTCCACTTGTCCGTGAAAGGGCCTCATTGTCGTGTACTGACTTTCGGTAAGATATCGTGGGTGCACGAAGTTGTCGGTCGAGGCAGTGTCAAAGAGAGCCTGCACTTCAATTCCGTTAATGTGAATATAGAAGTGCGGTAGTTGTCTGGATCTTCTCTGGATTTTTTGGAGTCTTATCTGGAAACGGGAGGCTTTAACGCCGTTCCCCTGCGCCAGTTTCCGGAGCTGGTTTTTGGTTTGAAGATTCAGACTTGATTTCCGCCTGTATTTTTTTTTTTTTGTAAACCTGGAATTCTCTATTAATGTGATGGTCTGGACAGTGCCAACACTTCGGAATCTGGCGTTGCGGAGCCGGTTCAACCGGTTCGGCAAGACTTTCTGTTCTCCTGGAGCTGTGAACCGTTTCTGTTTTATCATACTCCGCCTCGATGGCTCTGGTCATCAGTTTAGCGAAGTTGGCTGGTCGTGAGGCGCGGATTCCTTGACTAATTGATGGCCTCAGAAGCTCGAGCAAGGTGGCTACTATTGTTTGCTCAGTGGTAGTCGGCTGTAGTCCACGGAAGAGAACATACTTCTTTTGAAGAAACATTCCCACAGGTTCTTTTTCAGATTGGCACTGAGAATACAATTGATAATATAAACGCCCTACAACCGTAGCACCATTGTATCGATGAAGGAAAATCTCACAAAAATCTCCCCATTCATAAGGTAGGCCGCGATAGGTGTCCCACCATCTTTCGGCATTCACTTTTAAGGCTTGGTTCACGAGGGGGGTGCGTTGATTAACGGGTGTGCCAACTAACCTGAAATGGTCTTCCATTTGCGTAAGGAATAAGTTTGGGTCTTCGTGATCCCTCCCATGAAAGTCTGGAATTGGTGGGGCAAGTGGTGGTCCTTCTAGAAAGGCTCGCCATCTGCCAATTAATAAGAGGGGCCTGGAGGTTCTGAAACGGATCCTGAACTGGTGGATTCTGTGGGAGATTTGGTGGTTGATTAGCCTCCAAGTTGACCTGCGGATTCACCTGTCGAATTCCGTTCGGTTATTGAAACGGATCAGCGGCGATGTTTCTGGCATTATTTTCAGGCTGATTTGCCGGTGGATCTGCACGTTGAAGAGGTGGTTAATACACAGGTGGATTTCCATGTGGAAGGTCAGGTCGATCTGCTGATAAATGGGCATGCAGTTGAGGTTGGTCAAGGCGCGAGACCTTGGCGTTGCCTGTTTCCTGATTGAGATTCTCCATGTTGCCCGCGTGACCTTCAGAGGTTCTTCCGATCATTAGGAAGGGCATCACCGAGTGTTTTAACACTCTCGGATTGAATCTTAATAAACAATGGCTTAATTTGTTCTGTGCAACATTTTCTATGAATAAGGCCGCTTGCTCTCATCCTTGCTCGAGCTCGCCGAGACGCTTCCCCCACTCTCACGCTGACTTCGAAATTCCAGTCAGCCACTACCAATTTTGCCGCCGTAGAAAAGGCAATTTTTATGGTTTTTAGGAGAGTTTTTTTATATTATCCAATTATATCGAATATTATTCGAGCTACCGCATCAAATAAGGGCACATAAAAGTATTTCACCGGGAGTAGGAAGGCCCCTAGAGGCATCCTGAAACATTTTCGAATTTTAATTTTTAAAGACTATATCTCGATGTAAAATTTCATTGCGCATCTTTTGTTCTGCAGGAAAAAAGTTGTAGCTTTTTTAGTTTTCTAATTGATACAAAAAACTGACTTTTGAAAAAATCGATTTTAATTCGGTTTTCACTTCAAGCTGTGCTCAGTCAGTCATTTTTTGGAATTTTTCAATAAAATTTTCAGAAAATGTAGTTCGAAACGTCCATTGACTGATACAATAAAAGGAATTAAATCATTTATTAAAAGAAAATTATTAATAATTTTTTTCTGATGCTTGGCGCACATTGACATTGGACTTCTCTAACTTCCAGCGTTTCGTTTATCGAGCGAATTTTAAGCAACAAAAAACTTCAAGCGGGAAAGTTGTTAACAACAGTACAAAGAAGTTTTTTGTAAATTTTTACCGCAATCGAAGGGATATTCAAGATATTATTAATGTCTCAATTCGCTAACGGCTATGCGACTCGCGCGCGGGCTGTAGCGGGAGTCTCAGATCCGATTCTTAATACAGTTCACTGGCGCCAAAAATAAAAACTAATCAAGAAATCAGGTAATAGCAAAGTATTACGAATCATTAAATGAATCCATAACTTTGCATTGAAATTATTTATTTTCATTACAAATTTTTTTCCGTTATTTAATTAATATTAATTTAAAAATATATAAACGTCTTTAATATAAATATTATGCTTTCTGAACTTTTGATTACTAATGAGATCCTTGTTCCTAATTTTTCAAAAGTTTACAGCAGAGTTTAACTGGCTCAAAAACTTCTGCATACTGAACTTTATTTTAAACATATATATATTTTTCACCCTCAAAGAAAAAACGGAAATTCCGCTAATAAAATAGTAAGAAATCGTTCACTGACTGATTGTCACTGGTTTTCTATGAAATTTTACTGATTCAAATTTTTGTTTTAATTTGTTTAGATTATTTATTATTATTACAATACGAACCAAAAAGCAAGTGCACTTTCTCGATCTTTCACTTTTTTCAATTTCAAGAATTTGAAGCATTGCAAAATTCGCGGATTTAGGAATTCGGTGAATCTCAACTATTAGATGTTTATGTTTTGTTTAACTTTTGCACATTTCGTCTCAAAAGTAGAACCTATATGAAATGAATGAATTATTTTACATGATGCAAATTTATTTATTCATTCATAATACTTTTATATTACCTGATTTCTTGATTAGTTTTTATTTTTGGCGCCGGTGAACTGTATTAAGAATCGGATCTGAGACTCGATAAACGAAACGCTGGAAGTTAAGAGTCATCCAATGTGCACCAAGAATAAGAAAACAATTATTAACATTTTTTTAATTAAAATTAATATTAGATATATTTGGATCATATAAAAAAACTCTCCTAAAAAAATAAAAATTACCTTTTCTACGGCGGCACTATTGGTAGCGGCTGACTGGAATTTCGAAGTCAGCGTGAGAGTGGGGAAGCGTCTCGGCGAACTTAGCAAGAATGAGGGGAAGCGCCCTTATTCGTAGCGGTCTTATTGATAGCTTCAACTGTAATTTGTTTATCATTTGTTGAGTAAAAAAATTATTTTTAACAGAATGCAATAAGTTGAACTGTAGATAATATTTCAAAGACAAAAAATGAGCCACTGTTTATTGAGATTGGATAAAAAATAAGACATGTTGTAAAAAGGTTTTAAAAAACAAGAAATGTCGCCTAAGTATTGTTAGAAAAATAATCTTTGGTACAGTAGTACATTGTTTATCGAGAGCGGAAAGAAGGCAAAATAGCCTTCCGCCTTTGATACACACGATACTTTTTGTCATATCCTCCGTGAAAACAAACATTTAAAGCAGATAGAGGATCTTTGGTGCACTTGACAATTTTAGATTATAAGTGAGAGGGCAAAATAGCGCACTTAGCAGAAGGGAGACTGTGGGATCCAGCGATGCAATTTTTTTAAAAGATAAACACAATTTTCTCCATATTCTAACTTGCTTGGTGCAGTGTACGTGTAGCGGGCGTAAAGTTTCATGTCGGCACGGCGGAGAAGTGAGCATGTGCGAACGTAATTGGGCTGGAAGCGGCCACATTACGCCAGCTTCACGTGCATACAATGGCGCATTTTCAAGGGGGGTCGGAAAAAAAACTATTTTTTTTCTACGAAATATATTGCCACCTCATTCAAAATGCACTGAAATTGATTTCGGGTTTACGCACATAACTAAACTCATGCGCACATAACTAAATATTACAGAATTGATTTTGTGAATGTTATATATTTTAACGGGCAGTAATATATATTACGAATCTATCTAACTTTAAATTATATTCAATTATCTAGTCAGGATGGCCTCTCAAGCTTCAGACAAAATTCCCGACATTTCACGCTTTTAACCAATTTTTCTGGATAATTTAAATTTTCAAATACAAACCTTGAAAATGTAAAAATATTTTACTTGAAGTAATCGAAACAGAATTTTAAAAATGAAAAAATCAAGTACGAAACAATTGTAAATTTAAAGCGTTCAAAATTCGAAATTAAATTCGCGATGGAGCAATTTGAAACCAAAACGTTCACTATTGGATATTTTACTATTTTGAACAATTTATATTTCAAATCAGAGAGATTTTAATGCTTTAATTAAAATTGTACAGCTTGAAGCGCTTTTTATTTGCAATTGTCTAATCGAGTTTGAATCTAATGAATTTATGGTCCTTTAAGTTTTGGAATTTGAAAAAATCACGATCAGAAAACGAACTCACTACCAATTTCTGCTTTTCCTTGGTCATTTCCCAGTAGAAAGGCCACCCTACTAGTATAGATACTTAACATGATATTTACCGATTACGTCAGAACTTTCACTGCTTTCTTGTGCATCAGCTTCAGAATATTTTTGATGAAAATATCTGTAGAGCGTATTAAAAAGTAGTCGGCTGTCATTGCCGAGCCGAAGAAGCTGATGTACTAACGGCGGAATTTCGTTTGGATCGCTTTTTGGCAATGCATGACATAAAGCTCTCATCACTGTCTCAAGATCGTTTTTCTCCAATGACATCTCTCTATTTTAAAATATAAAATAGGAATTTAATTAAAGATATAAAGGTATAAATCTAATGCACTGCCACGATCAAAAAAGTCTTTGCATTTTAGGAAACGGTATTATGCATAATAAATAATGAAATATTTACCGGAACATTTTTGCGAGCGATGTAGAAATTTTCGGGTCCCAATCAGTATCACTTATCGATTTTACGATAAGGGATTTGTACTCCGTGCCGGAGACTTCAGATCCTTTGTACCCTATAAATTTCTCTTCCTTCATGGTTTCTAATAAGAGCGGAAGGATATCTTTCCAACTAAAAATAATCAATTTCAATACGTGAAGTTTGTAGTTGAAGTAATGAATTTTGATTTCTTCAATTTCTTCCGGGAGTGCCCAGCAGTACATACGAGATTATATGAAGTTAGCAAGAACCGTCCCCACTTTTTTACTGTAGCTCATTTTTCTCCAACCTGCTAAATAGCGATCGGCTTATTATTTTACAAAAGAGGGGAAACGACAGATGTAAGAAAAGTTGGGGAAAATGTTGCCAACTTCATATCATGTCATACTCATATATTCATATC
>CAKNXH010055432.1:9054-29507 GCA_932178445.1 Andricus quercusramuli
AAAGAATTCATAAGAATTCAAAGAATTCATAAGAATTCAAAGAATTCATAAGAATACAAAGAATTCAGAAGAATTAAAAAGTCTTGAAAGAATACAAAAGTATTTCAACAATTGAAATTAATTTTTAATTTTAGGTCGTTACTTTTAATCTCAAGCAATACTTAATTTTTGAATTGGAAGAGTTAAAAAAAATGAAAATTCAAAAGAATTAAAAGAATTTGAAAGAATTCAAAAGTCTTCAAAGAATTCAAAAAATTTCAAAAGAATTATAAGAATGCAAAGGAATTCACAGAGTTCAACAGAATTTAAAGAATTCAGAAGAATTCTAAAGAATTCGAAGAACTCAAAGGATTTCAGAACTCGAGGAGTTCAAAAAGTCCAAAAGTTTTCAAAGAATTCTGGAGATTTCAAAAGAACTGTAAGGATTCTAAGAATTCAAAAGAATTCACAGAATTCAAAAGAATGTAAAGAATTCACAGAATTCCAAAAATTCGAAGAATTTAAAAAATTCAAAAGTATTCACAGAATTTATGAGAATTCACAGAATTTATGAGAATTCAAAAGAATTCGAAGAATTCAAAAGTATTCAAATAAATCCAAAAGTATTCAAATAAATCCAAAAGTATTCGAAGTATTGAAATGAATTTTTAATTTTAGGTCGTTAGTTTTAATTTTGAGTAATATTTAATTTTTGAATTAAAATTTTTTTTCAATTCAAAAGAATTCCAAAGAATGTAGAAGAATTCAAAATAATTCACAGAATGCAACAGAATTTAAAGAATTCAGTAGAATTCAAAGGGTTTCAGAACTCGAAGAATTCAAAGAATTCAAAAGAGTTCCAAGAATCTAAAAGTGTTGAAAGAATTGAAATTAATGTTTAATTTTAGGTCGTTAGTTTTAATCTTGAGTAATACTCAATTTTTGAATTCGAAGAATTAAAAAAAATTGAAAATTCAAAAGAATTCAAAGAATTTAAAAGAATTTAGAAGAATTCAAAAGTCTTCAAAGAATTTATTTATTTATTAAGTCCCTAGGGCTAAAACAGCCCTCTAAGGAACAAATTATACATATAATTTACAATCAAAATAAAAGATGTCAACTCAGGTCAAATGACAAGTATGACGTTGGTGAAAGAAAATTAATTAATTACATATGACTAAAGATAAAATAACATAAAAATGAACATAAGTAAAATATGCTAATATAAGCTAGTGGTTGGCATAACGGATATAATTTAAAATCTTGAGACTTAATTGTAAGATAATAAATATAATACCATGGATTAAGTTGTAAAGATTAAATTTATAATACTAAGGCGCAAAACATCACTAAAAGTTAGAAAAATAATCATAAACAATTTACGATTCATCAGTGCGAAATTTCAAGAGTAGAAATTATCAATACTAAACAAAAAGTTAAAGAAAAGCCTTTTAAAGTGAGAAGCCGAAGGTGCATGTCTGATTGATTCAGGTATCTTATTCCAAAGACGCGCTCCCCTCACTATAAAGGATCTTTGCAATTTACAAGATTTGTGCCGTGGAACTGCAAGGACCTTTTTTCTTACACGAAGCCTAGACTGAGCAGGTAAAGTCGCATTTCTGTTTTCAAAAAGATCTAGAAGATATTGAGGGGGTTTATTAAAAAAGAGATTGAAAACTAAATTGCCCATAAAAAATTGTCTTCTCTTAGCCACATTGAGAAATCCCGCCCGTTGCCGATATAAAGTAATGTGCTCATATTTCGGGACATCATAGATGAATCGTATACAGGCATTAAGTGCTCGCTCCAATTTATAATTCAGCTCATCTGTGATATCGTCATACAGTACACACCCATAATCAAAAAACGGGAGTATAAGACTCTTAACAAGAAGAATCCGAGTTGAAGTCGGCAAGGATTCTTTGTTCCTTCTAAGCTGTTGGAGTATTCTGAAGGTATTCCTCGAGATTTCAAAAATTTGCTCTTTCCAGGAGAGAGTACGGTTGAGGATATACCCCAAATCTCTCACCGATTCAACAAAGGGAATGTCAAGGCCATCAACCTTGAGCTGAGGCAGGGAACCTAATGTAGCAGCGGACGGGGAAGAGGACTGTCCTATGACAATTGCTTTAGTTTCCGAAGGGTTTAGCTTTAACCTATTGTTAAGTGCCCATTGATGCACAATATTAATATCCTTCTGAACCTGCGCAATCAAACTATTAATGGAAGAGATAGGACCAGAGATATACAGTTTAAAGTCATCCGCATATTTATGGTATTTGCAATGCTCAAGATCACTACCAAGATCAGAAGTGTACAGTCCAAAAAGGAGGGGGGGGGGCAAGAGTGGAGCCCTGAGGCACACTATTCTCGAACTCCACCCAATCGGACCGCTCATCCTTATCATTAAGCACTTGCTGAAAACGGTTTTTCAGGTAGGACTCAAACCACACAATTGCGGTACTTGATAAATTAAAGTTACGAAGTTTATTTAGGAGAAGCTTATGATCAACAGTATCATAGGCTTTAGAAAAGTCAAATAAAACAACTATTGTTATTTCCTTATTTTCGATAGCGATTTTAATGTCTGAAGTAACTTTGAGGGAGGCTGTTAATGTGCTGTGCTTAACCCGAAAGCCCGATTGTAGCGGATCAAGTAGCCTGTTTAAATCTAAGTAATTCGTAAGCTGCGAATGCACAATACGTTCGAGCGGCTTGGACATAGCACAACGTATCGAAATCGGCCGGAAATCATTGGGAGAAGAGGGACTAGAAACCTTAGGTATAGGGCGGATCAGCGCATGTTTCCATAGTTTAGGGAAAATTCCTACTTGAAGAGAAGAGTTATAGATGTGAAGGAGTATGGGGAATATTACAGGAAGCAGCGCCGAACTAACCATAAGGCTAACACAGGCTAGAGCCTAGGGGCTCAAGGGCTGCAGGGGGCCCAAAGAGGTCCAGTTTTCCTTAATGTATAGAATTAGGTCCGAATTATAGAAATAAGTTCGAGTAACAATAAAAAGCTACTCCGCCCTCAAGGACTGCAGGGGGCCCAAGTACTACTACAAGACGTCCAGTTTTCCTTAATTTATACATTTATAGAATTAGGTCCGGATTACCATGTCTAGGTCAGAAATGAGTTCGAGTAACAATAAAAAGCTACTCCGCCCTGGCGCCCTTAAGATGGGGTACATTAATGGTATTTTAATAGTTAGAAAATTACTTTATTTTCCTACTGAAAGATAACTGTGTCAGACCAAACTAACGAATTCTGCACTTTGTAACAAATTTTACCCGAAAATTACGATCAGTCTTTGAAAATCAGTCGTTCGGTACGGTTACAGTCTTTCGGTGGTGATCAGAGCATATTTACTTATATATAATTTAAATGTTTTGAAGTATGCAAAAGGTATAAGAGGATCGTGCTGCATAATGTCTCAACTTCATAAAACATTGAGTGGTGCACAGAAACGCAAAATAATAAGAGAAAAAAGTGAAAAAGATGCGGAATATTTGAAAAAAGTGCCAAAGCTTGAAAATTTCTTCTTTACGTCAGTTCAACGTCAAAGTGATTGTGTATTAAATCAACGTCAAAGTGATTGTGTGATCACACAAAAACCAAAAGAAGCTCCTATCATTTTTGAATCTGAAAGAGCAGGCACATGTCCAGCTGAAAAATGTGCGTCGATTACTTTTTTGAAAAAAGCTGACACCTACGATGAAAGTAAGTTTTTTTTTCATATTATAGCTTTTAAGGAAAGGGAACAGTACAATTTCCACACCTGGGAAAATTGACACTACAATAATGTTGATGATTTGTTTTCTACTATAATTTTGCCTCAGAAATTGACGTAATTTTTTGCTATTTTAATTTCTTTACCAATTGAGCAAACAATGCTTTCGGAATACTTCATTGAATGGCGATTAATCAAAAGGAACCTATTTTTTATAACTATAACATGGTATTACAATTCACAAGATAGTACTACTTCTGGTACTGGATTGAATAACAAAATCAACGTCGAAGAAAATCTGAAAAGGAAGACTAAAAAAAATATTCCACCTCTGCAGATTATCGTCGACGTTAATTTTTTGCTCAAACCAGTAACAGAAATAGACCAACTTGGGATACCATCTTATAATTATAAAAAACTGTTTTTCCAAATAATAATTGTAAAACACGTCAACTTTCTTTCGTGCATATGTATAACATGTATTTTTTCAAACTTTTCATCACAAATTTAGATTTATTGGGCCATGTTTTGTATAATTGTTAACACCGTAAAAACCGTTTTTTCGGAATCAGGAGGTCACGAAACGTTGAGATATCATGAAATTCGCGAAAGTCATACTTCACATAAAACTAATACCTTCTCATTGAGATGAGAATGTAAAAATTAAATAGATTCCAATGTTGCTAAGAAACTTCAGCACAATTTAAATAGCGAGTAGATTAAAAGAAAACTTTTTTTATTGCACATCACGTTATGTAACATTGTAGATTTCGTTCTTAATAAAGTATTTACCCAATTAATAAAATAAATAATTCACCTAAACTACCTTTTAATCTAATTAATTTTTGATTAAAGTAATAATAATACTAATGAAAATTGTTTTAGATACAACAAATGCATCTTTAAATGATCAGATGGAAAAAAAGGATAAAAAATCTGTTCTTGTTGGATACGATGTAAATAAAACACATCAGAAAGATGAATCTGAATCAACCTCCTTAATTCTGAGCTCGGAAAAACTAGATGCCGATGATAGAGGTAAAATTGTAAATAATTTTTGTTACATGATATTTTTATCTAGAATTTTTTTAGAATGCATTTAATAAGGACAAAGACATTTTGAATAAGAATTTAATTTTAATCAATTTGATTAATCAGCTTAAATAAATATTTCATAAACAGGTGGCATCAATTCAAAACATCTCACACTTGAAAAAGACTTTCTGAAAACGGACATTTCTGACTTTGTGGAATGGCCACCAATGACTCCGGAATTCATAGAAAACATCGTAAGAAATCTACCTCTTCAAAAATTCGACGAATTAGATTTTTTAAATTCAAAACGACAATACGGTTCTCAATCTCGGTCTGCAAGTAAATCATTATTTTATAGAAAACTTGTAAATGGAGAAACTACGCCTCGAGAATGGCTGTTATACTCGAAATCCTTAGGATCGGTAGTATGTAAAAATTGTAAGTTATTTGGAAAAAATGAGTCATCTTTAACACACGGTTATAAATATTGGAAGAATGCTTCGAAATTTTTTATGTTTCATGAACAGAGTAATGAACATCGCGAAAATGTAAATAAGTGGCTGTTGAGATCCAATTTTCTGGGTGGAGTAGATAGTGCTTTAGATAAAAGTTACGAAAAAGAGCATGAATATTGGAAACAAATTCTTCGGCGAATAGTTAGCGTTATTAAATTTCTGGGTACTCGCGGTTTAGCCTTTAGGGGAAGTGACGAAACTTTCGGCTCAGAGCGAAACGGAAATTATTTAGGTTTACTAGAAGTCATTGCAGAATATGATCCACTTTTAAAAGATCACATTAGGAACTTCGGTAATAAAGGCACAGGCAATGTATCGTATCTTTCTAACCGTATTTGAAACGAATTCATAGAGTTAATTTATGACCACGTTCTAAATAAAATAGTTTCAGAGGTACAGTTAAGCAAATATTATTCTATAACTGTGGACTCTACTCCAGATATATCTCATGTAGATCAACTCACATTTATTTTAAAGTACATTCTTGAAAACGGCGACCCTGTTGAAAGATTTATCAAATTTATTCAAATAAATGGCCATACCGCTGATCGCTTAGAAGGTGCGGTTCTCGAAACGCTAGCAAGCTTGGACATTGAGATCAAATATTGTCGTGGTCAGTCCTATGATAACGCGTCTAATATGTCAGGGCAATACGCAGGTTTACAAGCTAAAATCAAAGAACACAATCCCTTAGCTGTGTACATTCCTTGTTCCAACCATTCACTTAATCTTGTAGCGAATTGCGCGGCCGAGTGCTGTTTGAAAGCAACAATTTTTTTATGTTTATGCAACGCGTGTACACCTTTTTCAGTGCTTCTCCCGCTAGATGGGCGAAAATCAAATCAAAACTAGAACAAAATGAATGCAAATTGCTTCCAAAACGCATGCTTAACCATAGGTTTGTGGATTCCTACCACTATTTCGCAGAGACTATGCTAGAAATAGTAGAGGATCTGCAAGAAAAATCTGATGTGAGAGCTGAGGCTGACGGGTTTTTTCAGCAGTTCTGTATTCTTGAAAACGGCATACTGGCCATCTTCTGGAATGACGTCTCAGGCCGTTTTGATAAAACAAATTTAATATTGCAAGGAGCAGGTGTGGAGTTAAGTAGCGTCGTAGATCAGTATACAAGTTTGCGATTGTATGTTTCGAGCCTACGCGATCGTTTTGAATATTACGAAGAAGAAGGCAAACGATTAACGCAATGCAGTGATTATCAGGATATAAACAAAAGGCAAAGAAGAAGAAAAAACCTGTTCTTCGATGAAGCCGATAATTCCACCGAATTAAGTGCTCGGGATGATCTTAAGATAAATACATTCTTCCCTATTATCGACACAATTTGTGCCGAATTGTCAAATTGTGCCGAAAGAGTTATCTGAAATCTACTTGGAAGATTTAGAGGAAGAATTAGGAGAAGAATGTATTCATTTTAAGATGTTCCTAGATACAATAAATCTGAAAGAAAGCGAATGTACAGCGACCACGTTTCTGCGAATTATTCGCGGCAAGAATCTGAAATCTTTATATCCGAATCTTGAAATCGCATATCTTAGCATATTATCGACCAATGTTAATGGGGAGCGATCTTTCTCTGTTTTGAAACGAGTTAAAAATTATTCAAGGAACTCGATCGGGAACGAACGTTTATCTGCATTAACATTATTAACATTAAAAAACATTAACATTATTTGTGGCGAATGCAGAGCTTGTCAATGAGATGAACTTCGAAGAAGTAATAAGCGTATTTGCGCATTCGAAAGCGAGAAAACGTTGTTGAAACTCCGAAACACTTCACAACTCATTTATCTGTGATTAGCAATATGTGAAAAATGTATATTTAGTGCAATAAGTACGTATGGCAAATATAAAAAAACTATTATAAAATATGTCTCTTTTTTTATTTCGATAACTTTTTTAAATTATTTTGTTTTCAGAAACAAACAGAATTTTTAAAATTAGTTATTAAAAATTAATGTTTCTTTTTTAATTATTAATTTGTTTTTATTAATTTTCAAAATTATTAATTATTATTGAATTATTATTATTTACTATTATTTTTTTTTCATACTTTTTCTCGCATGAACCCGGTTTTTCGTCATAGCCACGGACTAAGTCAAGTGACTGATGAGATCAGGATGTTATAAGTTATTTCAATACGTTGTTTGAAATCATTTACGATGATGTTGTAGGTACAAAATTAGAAGCATGATGTAGTTTGCAGTGTGGCTTTGCCGCTGTTATCCTTACACAGCGGCCGTGAGTGTTGAAGGTGACACCAGTCGCCTCTGGATGCTTTCTTAGAGCTACCATGTATCACGCCATAGGCTCTTAGTCACTTGCTTCCTGATGGTCTAGGAAGTTTCTTACAATGCGACAAGTGTTTAATAAAACCGCCTTTTGAGCTGCCGCCAGTACCCTACTGACTCCTAAATGTTCAAGATGTTCAGTGCATCTTGCGTGCACATTGCCTGTAGCCGAAATCACAATAGGATGAATAGATGCATGTTTCACATTCCTCCATATTGCCTTAACTTCATGCCTTAGCTCGCTATACTTATGAATCTTGGTTGTATAGGTTGCCTGCAAATTTCGGTTGAGCGGACAAGCAATGTCGATGATGTAGACTCTTCCACCTTTTTTCTCTCGCATCACGATGTCAGGTCGATTGGCTCGGATGTAATGATCCGTCTGGATGGTCACATCCCAATATAAGATGTAATCTTCATTTTCTAAAACGGACATTGGAATGTATCTATAGAAAGGCATCCATTCTGTTAGGAGTCCTAGGTTTAAGGCAAGTTGTTGATGTACAATGCCCGCCACATCATTATGTCTGTGCGTATATTCTCTTTGAGCCATTACGCGACAACCATCAATAATGTGCTCCATGGATTCGTTGGTATCTCCACATAATCGGCACCGGTCAACCACGTCTTGATGTAACACGTGTTTGCGATAATTCCTGGTGCTGACAACTCTATCCTGAATCGCAATGACGAATCCTTCCGTTTCTGGATACAGGAGTCCCTTTCTCAGCCAAATATTGGATGCCTCACTATCCACTTCATATTGATCTAGCGTTTTGGGGTGCTCGCTGTGGATGGCTTTCTGTCTCCATTGCGTTTCTAATTCCTCTATGGTTCCTGCCCTGATATTCAAGGCCTCCTCTGAGAACAAATTCAAGGGCGTGTAGTCAAGATCCGCTTTACAGATGGTGTCGTAAAGCGTAACATCTCGCTTGCTGTTAAAATAGTCTCGCAAATGTGTAACTTGTGACTCACATAGTTTTCTGACATCTACAATGCCTCTGCCCCCTCTATGTCGTGGTAGAACTACCCTTTCACTCGCTGAATTACGGTGGTGCATTCGGTGTTTCGTCATTTCTACGCGGATGATACTGTTTAATCGTTCGAGGTCAGTGTTCGACCATTTGATGAGCCCAAAGGAGTACGTGAGAACAGGGATGGCGTAGGTGTTGATTGCCCTGATCTTGTTTGCCGAGTTAAGAGAACTCTTCAGAACCAATCTGAGTCTTGTAGTGAAGGCAGTCGTTAGGCTTTTCTTAACTATCGTATGCTGAATACCCTTAGATTCAAGAATACCCAGGTATTTATATGACTCGCCCTCAGCCATTGCCTCGATGTCATTCCCAAAATCGTTCTCTATCTCTGCGGTCCCTAATTCTCCTCTGATTAAATGCACTGTTCGGCATTTATCTAGTCCAAACTCCATGTTGATGTCATTGGAAAACTGCTTTGTAACATCAATCACTTGCTGCAATTTCTCGTCCGAACTAGCGTATAGCTTCAGGTCATCCATGTATAGAAGATGGGTCACTTGATGACCATCCTCATTATCATTTACTCGGAACCCATGAGACATGCTATTTAAAGTTTTGCTCAGTGTGTTCAACGCTAAACAGAACCATAATGCACTGAAGGAGTCTCCTTGGAATATACCCGTCTTAATGCGTATTGATCTAGTTATCCTTAGTTGTCCATGATCAAAATACTTGATTCTTGTACCCCATAGCATCATCGCACGACTTAGGAAGTCAATGATGCGTGGACAAATTTTGTATACTTTTAAGGCTTCAAGCAAATAGTCATGTGGTACGGAAGGAAACGCTTGCTTGTAGTCAATGTATGCCATGTGCAAGTTCCTGTGTTTACGAGCTTGCGTCATGGCAACAGCGTCTATGGTGACTAAATCTTTACTGCCTCGGGAGTTTTTACAACATCCTTTTTGTTCTTCTGTAAGGATGTCATTCTCGTCACAGTGAGAATAAACCTTATCTGCTATGATTGCTGTAAGACATTTATATATTGTTGGAAGACAGGCTATCGGTCGAAATTCAGATGGACTTTGAGCGTCTCGTTTTTTAGGCAACATATACGTAGTACCCTGCAGCATAAAGCCTGGCATCAGATCTGGATATTCGATGATCTTCTGAAAACACCGTGCCAACGCAGGATGCACACTAGTCAGGTACTTATACCAGAAATTGTGCACCATGTCCGGACCTGGAGCTTTCCAGCTACATGCTTTTTTCAAGACCGCTGAAACATCTAAAGCTGTGATGTTCGTCAGCTCCATTTCAGGGTTATTGCTTGCTCTTGCTTTCTCTAGTTGGAACCACGCAGTGTCCAAATTGCTTCTGTTAGTTTTTCCCCAAACGTCTGACCAATAGTTAGTCATTTCTTCCAGTTGAGGGACTTCGGTGTCTTGCTGGTTATTTTGCTGTAAACTCAGTTCACGATAGAACCTTCTTTCGTCTGTCTGAAAGGTTCGATTTTGTTGCCTTCTTGCACTACTTTTCTTGTACCGACGCAGTCTAGCAGTAAAAACATCAAGTCTCTGCCGCTGGGAGTCTATAATCTCATCCAATATTGCTGGTGTCAATGTCTCGATGTACCGAGGGTGGATGATTCTAATAACATGGTGTATCAGCTTTCTGGTTCGATTTCCTTTTTTATATTGAGTCAGTCGACCCAATTTGCACCTTACTTTGCTGACATCCATATCCAACCTGATCTTCCATGGCGGATCTCGCTCCTGTCTTGGGGCGAAGACTGCATTTATAGGCCTAGTTCTGCGGCCCAACGTTCTAATGGTTGCCACAGCTGCACAGTATACAAGAGTTTGCGCCTCTAACGCATTTTGTGTTGCGTTCAAATGCATAGGTAAAACCTTGCTGTTTAGGTGTTCTATTAGTGCACGCAGATCATTTGTGATGTTCATCTTAGGCAGTGAATGCCTTTGTGTTGGTTCTACATGTCTGAACTCTAGTAGAGCATGACCAAAATTCCTTTCAAGGTGCTGTAGATTTTCTGGGACTTCGCTGTTTATATCATCGTTTAGGATATCCGGATGTGGTTCTAGTCCATCCGGTACTTGATGTTCATTATCCCTAGCACCTATGTCTTCAGCTGCAATCAAGTTTTCGTTTTCCACATCTTCCAATGGAAGTTCATCAATAGGAAGCTGCTGTTCCACTTCCATTTCGATGGCAGCTATTTCAACAGCCGAAAGCAATTTGTTTACAGATATCGAGCGTTTTTGATCTGCTAGATTCTGCTCATTTATTCTTGTGGCTAGCCCTGAGTACTTAAGTAAGAAGAGACGATGATGTTCTCTCCTTACACTTTGCCCACTTTTCTTTGCCAAAAAATAAAAGCGCATCACATCTCTGTTCATATGGTATGTCCATTTTAATCGCTTCCTTGGTTGTTGAACTTCGGCTTCTGGCACTGGTTGTATTAGGCCATCTACCTCCGGAGGATGTGGTGGTGCTGGATCATCACCAGGTTGAGGAAGAACATCAATTGCCACTGCTTGTTCGTGTGACGCGGCTTCCTCTAACTGCTGTTCATTGCCGTTGTTCTTCCACTCCAAATCAACCTGCTGTTTAATCTCCATTGCTCGATCTTCTGAAATGAGTAGATTACTCCTGATGTCCTTCACCTTAGCGATAAGATCTCTCAATGCGACTTTCTCTATTTGAGGATACTTTGCGGCAAATTTCGTTCTGAAATTTTGTCCTTTTTTTGCGTGATGTTTCAAACTTCGCACTTTCATAATAGAGACGCATCAATTCCTCATTCATTGTGGTATCCCACTTGATGCTTTCCCACGGTATTTCTGTTAAAGTGGTTGGCTGTAAATAGCTAACGCTAGCCAAAGCATCCTCAGCAGACGCAGTTGATGTTTCACTGCTTACCGTATGTCGCAGATGTTCTTGCTGGCCAGCTGTTTGATTAGTGAGATCTGCCTGACCATCTCGCAGCTCACCATCACCACCGTCCCGCATGCTGTGGCCCCCAGCGGTGGCTCCAGGGGCGCCCCGACGATCCTCGGGTAGCGACAAGCGTCTCAAAAATTTTAAAATACTCTCCATTATCATTTATGGGTTTTGGTGTTCTTCTTAGTCACTTTCCTCTTCGTTTTCTGCCTGTTTGGCATGGGAAACCCTGTCAGTAGCAATGCTACGGCCAACATAGCCTTCAAATTCATGAGAGGAAAGCTCAAGCCCTACCGCGAAGACAACGCGAGAACACCTTCGGTATTTACTATTATTTATTTATTATTATTTTTATTATTATTGATTCATTATTTTTATTATTTAGCGAAACTTCTAAAATCTAAAGAAGAAATGTTTATAGGGGCCCCTAAGTAATTATGGCCTAGGGGCCCAAACTTTCTTAGTTCGGCACTCACAGGAAGCGCTATTCGAATCATCTTTATGGAAATACCATCTGTTCCTAAAGCATTAGTTTTTATTTTAAAAATGTTCTCAAAGAGAACTTCAGGTGTTATGTCTAAAAAAAAGAAATCCTTGCCTGATCTGCTATAAGGTATGTACCAGAGTTGACGGAGTTACAGGGTGGTAGATTCGTAAATGCTTTTAATAAATTATTTGGTGGAAACGTGTGAGCTGAGGCATCATTCTTAGGTGGTATTAAATGTAAGCGTCTAAGTAAGTGCCAAATATTCTCATTTTTATTCTTATTCTTTATAGAATTGTAATTATACTGATTATACGAATCCCTGATTTTAGTTTGAACTAAGTTCCTATGCTGATGAAACTGAGCTTGTATCAGCGGATTTTTAGTTCTCTTTGCCAGGCGACGCTTATTATTACGTTCCTTCATAAGGTTCTTTATTTCCAGTGTGATCCAAGGAGCTGAATCTTTATGTTTATGTGGAACGTGTAAAGGCGCAAACTGATCGAACGATGAAATTAAGTACGAGCACAAAAGATTTAATTTACTATTAATGTCTACAGTTCTTAGTATTTTTTCAAAATCATAAGTCATTAAGTGCTCCTGAAACTTACACTCATCAGCATATGCAAGATTTCTTATTGGAGTTTGTTTACGGTTTGTGGATTGAGTATAAATATATTTAAATTTAATATTAATGAGATCGTTATCATCTACAATCATTAAGTCTATTCGGGAACTGGAATGATCAGTGTGATGGGTGGAATTATGTGGCACAATAGATAACCCAGGAGCATGTATCATAGTAGTTAAATAATTAATATGATTACAAATCACATCTAAATTAGTATTAAAATCCCCTGTAAGGATAATATTGTTAAAGTTGGGTACGTGGGTAAAAATTTCCGATTGAAGTTCAGTGCCAAAAAAGGCATTTGGAGGTTTATAAATGATCCCCACCAAAACACTGTCCCTCGCTCCCGTGACCTCGACAAAAAGAAATTCAGCAGTAGGATAATTAACAGCCGAGCTAACTCCCAACAAAAACCCCCTAAGACTATCGTGCACATACATGCAAACACCGCCCCCCCACTCTCCTCTATCTCTGCGAAAGAGCGCATAATTGTCAAGTGCAACTACACTTGATTGGTGATTCGAGGTTAACCATGTCTCTGAGACTGCTATAATATGATACGCACAAGAGCTGAAAAATGTCGTAACTCATACTTAAACAGTCCATAATGAACTAAGAGTAAACTTAATTGCAAAACAAGAATAAGCGTAAATATATCCAAAAGTACCCCAGCATAGAATGTACAGACTATTAATAACAAAGATAGTAGCCAGTACCCAACTCAGTCCAACCTTCATACTAACAATTCTCAGCAATAGGGGATGATAAGACTTAAAATTGCTTCTACACTGAAAGAATAATGTGTAGAGAGTGATGACAAATGCCCTTATAGTTTCAAAAAATTTGCAGATTGCACTTATAAATTGCCTCAAATTAGTTACACAAAGGCGAAGAAAAATGCTAACAAAAAATTGCCACTTATTTTTAACTAAATTAGTAATAAATCTGCATATAAAAAATCCAATCGACCATGCATAATAAAGCCTATGGGTACTAAAAATGCAAACTTCAACATGCAAACCAATACTTGTAAAAGTATAAAGTAAGGAAAAATACAAGAAAATTAGCCAGAAAAGTATACAGAAAAAGTAAATAATTAGCTGCAAGATCCACATGATGCAGATCAATCCTGAAGACGACTTAACGGAGGGCCTCAAGGTCGTTGATGTTGGCCAAAAAAAATTCTGGGCGATCCATCCTCTTTACGGCAAAAAATCTTACCCCCAATGGTCCACAGGTACTTTAATTTCTTACTTCTTCTAAGTTGAAGTGCTGCACTATATATAAGCCGATTGTTTTTAGAGAGCGATTCTCTTATATACAGCGGCACGTTCTCACTCCATCCAATCAGGTTAGTTGTGAATCCACGCTTCTTTCTGCAGTTTTCCAGGAGTTTTACACAAGTAGATTGCTGTTGTAATTTAACCACCAAAATTGGTGGGATGTTCCGTGATGTGTCATTACTTGTAGAAGCTCTAAGGCGGTAAATAGAAGAAATATCATCCTTTGTGAGGGGCACTTCCAAAGCTGCAGCAATCTGGCAGAAAACAGCGGGCAAATCCTCTAGTGGTTTGACAGGTAAACCGTGAACCTCAAGTGTTGAAGAAAGCGCATTTTGTTCTAAGTAATTACATCTACTCATCAAACCAGAAACTTGAGTCTTCAAAACCCTATTCTCATCTAACACAGATTCAGAATCCGCTTGCAGCTTAATGATATCTGTTACATTCGAGGACATGGTCTCCTCTAATACTGCAATGCGGGAAGTATTTTTAACGATATCAACTCTTAATCCTTTCATGGCTACTTCAAGTGTATTATTAAATGCAATTTGTTTAGCCTCAAAATCTTCCAACAGGGAAGTGATTTTTTGAAGGCCAGACTCCTGTCCCTTAGCAATAGCATTAGAAATTAGTGCTTTAACTCCTGGCCCCTGCGTGGCAGAAGACGTCCCTGGCTTGTTGACATCTCCCTCGGACGAAACAGAGAGAAGAGACCCACGATGACGAGTATTTTCCTTACTCAAAGATTTGGAGCAATTAGTGCAGTTCCAAACCTTCTGTTTTTTATTGATGCTTTCCAAATCTTTCGTTGACAAATTCAGACAGGTAATATGTGTAAACGCACTACATTTTCCACAAGGTAAGATGAACACCACTAACCATTTATAGCACCAGCCCTTCTTTAGTACATCCGTAAATTTAACTGATGTAACGGAGCGATATACCACACGTCATGTGTAAACGACCAGGGCCGCACTTCCGCACTTCAAAACATTTCAAAAGAATTATAAGAATGCAAAAGAATTCACAGCCCAGATAGCAAAATGCCCGCCGATTGCAACCGATCTGCCGGCCCGCGGTCCGATCGATCGGACCGACTTGCCGGCAGATATACACCTTAATGTGCACACCATTGATGTCTATATGCCCACCCGACAGGCGGGAGCGACGCTGTCCGGCGAACTAAATGCCCGACGGTCCGGTAAAATGCAGGCTGAGTGTGCGAGTAGATTAAAATTGAAAAAATCTTTTCTTAAGTGAATAAAATAAAAATTTTAAATATCACGAAAGGTAATGACGAGATTATGCGTATAATAAGTCCAAGATGAAAGAAAAATTTCAATATTATAAAAATATTTTTTTATAATATTAACATTTCTCTTTCAGCTTGAACTTTATATTATTATACGCAGAATTTCATTACCTTTCGTGCTATTTGCTAATTTTGTTGATTTAAAGGACACCGATAGCAAAAAATTGCTAACAAATTTTTTGTTCCACACACAGCCAAAACAATACCAAAAACCGCAAACGTTGAAAGGTATAACTCCGTTATACAAGTGGATTACTCCGTTTTCCAAGTGGATTACTCCATTTCCAAGTGGATTACTTATTCTTCTATTTTATCTGGAACGAATAACAATTATTGTTTGCAAATCGCACACATCCGAGCGAAAATTCACGGGTGTGAACGCCACACGAGATGAAACACGACAAGAACAGCTGATCCAAAACGCGCATGCGCGTTTATGATCCCAAACTACTCGCACTATCAGCCTGCAGCGGTCGTGTAAATCGCAGGCCCGTCGTTCCTCGCCGGTTGCAAGCCCGACGGGCATCTAATGTGCCGGACCGTTGCCTGCCGTTGTCTGCCTTTCGGTCGCCTTCCGACTCTGCCGGCCTGTCGCGTGCATTTAGCAGGCACGCTGGTCTCCAGCCCGTCGGGCCGATCGCGTGCCGGCACGTATTGTTATCTGGGAGAGTTCAAAAGAATTTAAAGAATTCAGAAGAATTCTAAGGAATTCGAAGAATTCTAAGAATTTCAGAACTCGAAGAATTCAAAAAATCCAAAATTATTCAAAGAATTCACGAGATTTCAAAAGAACTGTAAGGATTCTAAGAATTCAAAAGAATTCACAGACTTCAACAGATTTTAAAGAATTCAAAGAATTCCAAAAATTCGAAGAATGCTAAAAATTCAAAAGTGTTCAAAGAATGTATGAGAATTCAAAAATATTCAAAAAATCCAAAAGTGTTCAAAGAATTGAAATTAATTTTTAATATTAGGTCGTTAGTTTTAATCTTGAGTAATACTCAGTTTTTGAATTCGAAGAATAAAGTTTGTTTAAGAATTAAAAATAATTAATTCAGAATAATTGAAAGAATATAAGAGTATTCAAGGAATACGAAAAAATTCAAAAGAGTAGATGTACATTCAGTGTATGGTCTGTATGGTTGTGAGAAACGCTGAATACCTCTTCCGATACAATTTTGTATGAATATTACCTGCAAATGATCACTATTAGAGGAACGTGAGGTTTCCTAAATTAAAAGGTGGCAGCACATGTCTGGGAATATTTTTATATTCTGACATGTAGTCATGTTCGCATTATTTTTCTTACGTCTCTAAATAAGCGAGAATAAAGAAATTTTATTTGCTGTGTATCACACACTATTAGAGAAACCTGAGGTTTCCTAAATTAAAATGTGGCAGCACATGTCTGGGAATATTATTATATTCTGAAATGCAGTCATGTTCGCATTATTTTTCTTACAACTCTAAATAAGCGAGAATGAAGAAATTTTATTTGCTGTGTATCACACACTATTAGAGAAACCTGAGGTTTCCTAAATTAAAAGTCGGCAGCACATGTCTGGGAATATTCTTATATTCTGTCATATGTAGTCATGTTCGCATTATTTTTCTTACGTCTCTAAATAAGCGAGAATAAAGAAATTTTATTTGCTGTGTATCACCCACTATTAGTGAAACCTGAGGTTTCGTATATTAAAAGGTGACAGCACATGCCTGGGAATATTTTTATATTCTGTCATGTGTCGGTACAGACTCAGTTTGTGCGAAACCGGCATGGCGCTTATCCCGGCGACCGCATCTTTTTCTAAAGTTGCTTTCTCCCACCAGCCACCATATTCAAATAATTTGTAATACAGGTAATACAAGGGCTTCGAGGTGAACATTGCAAATATTAAACATATACATTTAGCAATAATATAGCAACTTGAGTTGACTAGACAGACCTGCCACATAATATTAACTGTCATTTAAAACAAAAATTAGCATGATATTTTAATGTCCCTCTTTTTAAATTGGCGGAAAAAAATAACATGGGACGGTCGGTAATACGTGACGTCATAATGTACTTTTGTATGCTCAAATATCGAGAAGCCCGCCATGCGGAAACTACCCAGATAACATTCTGTTAGCACACTGATGGCGTATATGCACGCAGATCTGCGGATCGACGCGCAGATTGTGCTCTCACCTGATGAGACATATGCGTCATCATATGCCTCGCATATGTCTAGCAGAATCTGACGCATAATCTGCTACGCATATCGCTTGCAGATCCGACGCATATCTACGACAAAAATATAAACACTACTTCTAATTTGAATTTTTTTGCATTTTGAGAGAATTGTCAATGCTCAAAAATGCGAAATTCCAATTCGCACTAGTGTGGACTTTATGTATACGCAGATGTAGTGTGGACTCTACGGGTTAAAATGAGAACAAAAAGGAAGATCATGAATATCATGTTGGTTCGCCGGTACATGTGCGCGCATGCGTGCACATGTACCGGCGAACCATACGTCTTGAATTACGATTTCATGGGAAAAACCGCAATTCCAAGATTTTTTGAAAATAGTTAAATCTTTCGATGTAATGAAAGTTGCCAAAAAGATCACTGCACAAAGCATAACCCAATTTTATCATTATTAAGAAATTGGACTATGTCACGCGTTTGTATGTTGCGCTGGATTTTCACGCCGTGCGACCTGTATGTAACAAAGGAAAATAGTGACCTTGACTTTTAATCCGTGTTATCTAACCATGCAGCACAAAATGATGCAAATAATTGCGAAAACGACGCGACTCACTTGGGAGCTTGATGAAATTCGCATAATGGACATTTGCCGGCATGCGCGCGCATTCCTCGAGAAATGGTTCCCGCGAATTTTAAAAAACTATAATTTTCAAAGAAATCTTCATTTGAGTAGACTAATTAATTTTTTGTAATATTGATGTTGATTTGACGAACTTCATTAATTTATTTTTATAATATTCAATACATTCAGGATGGCCTGGAAACATGGAGGAGATACATTTTTTTTTAAACAAGGTTGTGTATAAATACCGGTACCGACAAAGAAAATGCACGATATCACTTTAAGAATAAAAAAAATTTGGATATATTTGAAAAATTAATTTTGCCAGAAAAAAAAAATAAAGATGGAAATCATAATTTTGGAAATTTTAACAATTTTTCGAAATAAAGTGAATTTTTGGATACTTTATATTTTTGTACATTTCTGGAAAAAGAACGAAACTTAAAGTTTTCAATTTTCCAACATTTTAAAAGTTTCAAAAAAATCCCAAAATTTTTTCAATATTTCCAAAAATCCACAAAATTTAAAAAAAATTATTCAAAAAATCTCAATATTGTTTTGAAAATGGTTTATATAACTTTCCAATAAAAATTAATGTTATAAGTAATAAAAAAAAAAAAATTGAATAGCATTTCGAACTCGAAAGTTCATTGCCTCACTACCCGATTCGGGTAGTGTTTCTAGGTGGATAAATACTACCAGTGTGGGTCCACCACACCCACGACGGGCCAACACCACGCAGTATTCCCGGAACGGTCAGCCATCCAAGTACTAACCGCGCCCAACGCTGCTTAACTTCAGTGATCTTACGGGAACTGGTGTTTCCAGCGTGGTATTGCCGTTGGCGTTATAAGTAATAACTATAGAAAAATTAAATATTATTATTAGAAAGAATTCTGCCCTCATAGTCATTGCAAACTCTGTGTCACATTCTCACGGTATTGTGTGATGCAGAGTGTGTTGGCCAAATGTGACTCATAGCGCTCGCAGATGTGTGCTCGACAGTCCATGCTGGCGAGATGAGTGCGTTATTGCACGCAGAACCTGACAATCACAATCTGCGGGTGATCTGCGTCGCACAATTGTTATCTGGGTAATAATGAACATGTTACGTGTAAAAAAAAAAGATTGAATAATTCATTCATTTAAACAAAAGTTTGCACAAACTGAAGCAAAATAAATCCAGAAAAATTCTGCGAGAAACCGGTTTTTTAATTCCTGGATTTACCGCCAGAGGTCACTACCGATATATTCTTGTTTCGTCGATCGTATGTACCATTATTCTTATTTATTTATAAATTAATAAGCTCGTACTGCATAGCTAAACATTTTTAATCCATTTTTCCATATTTTTTCCTAATTATAGAAAGAAAAATGGAATTTTAACCGATCTTTGCAAAAACTGTAATGTCGGTAAGGTCGGGGCATTACTGTAGACAATTAGCGAGATAAAACTTCTGCTTATGATTGCACATTTGCAAAATTATAACATTATATTATAACATCGCTACATTTCTAAATCTCGATTCTCAGCTAATTACAGTGAAAAAATTTGAAAAATGGTGGAAAGCTAATTTTACAATGTATTCTCGATGAATTATGCAAGCTTCGCAGAAAAAACGTTTAGCTTATGCAAAAATGCTCTAAGAATAATGGGAAAATTGCACTTTTGTTCCTTGAGTATTGACCTTTATATCAATTTTATTAGCAGGCCTCTTTCAGAAAATGAATTATAATGGAAACAATATATGTATGTTTTAACAACATGAAGTAAGTGGTTCTCGAATGACATCATCTCTGCCTGAAGGCTTTGTACAAAGGCGTTTAGTTTATGCAAAACAACGCTTAAAATGACGCCAAAATTGATTTTTTTTATTGTTTGTTAATTACCATGACAATCCTCAAGGCGGGCCTCTCTTTGAAAATTAATTATATGAAAAACTAAATGATTTTCAACGACATAAAGTGAATGATTCTCGATCGAATCATCTCGGCGTGAAGACTTTGTAGGAAAAGCGTTTAGTTTATGCAAAACTATGCTTAAAATAACGCCAAAATTGACTTTTTGTTTATTGATTGTTAATTACCGGGAATATTCTCAACGCAGGCCTCTCTTTGAAAATTAATTATATGAAAAACTAAATGCTCTTCAACGACATAAAGTAAATGATTCACGATCGAATCATCTCTTCGTGAAGGCTTTGTAGAAAAAGCGTTTAGTTTATGCAAAACTACGCTTAAAATAAGGCAAAAATTGACTTTTTGTTTATTGATTGTTAATTACCCTGACGATTCACAAGGCGGGCCTCTCTTTGAAAATTAATTATATGAAAAACGAAAAGCTTTTCAACGACATAAAGTAAATGATTCACAATCGAATCATCTCTTCGTGAAGGCTTTGTAGAAAAAGCGTTTAGTTT